>JAASGW010000228.1:0-42729 GCA_023334395.1 Phytopythium sindhum
TCGTCAAAGTGTAACCTTGCTCCAAGGCGGACAGCTGAGTGCCTTTTGGCATGATCCACGACTCGCTTGGGAAAAATGAAAGTGATCACAGACTCGCTGAGAATCGAGGAACAACGTGTAGGCATCGAAAGTTCGAGAACTACTCTCCAAGTCTAAATAACACGGGTGTTCTTTTACTTTTGTCACTCACAGAATTGCTAATTTTCAGATTTTTGGTTGCTATTTTTGACTGTGTTGACGGATTTCAGTGAAAATGGTATGGTTCGAACCGTCGCGATGTGTACTTTCGTGTGGGCTAAAGTGCAGAGTTTCATTGCTATTTCTTAGAGAGTTAAAGTCAATTATATTTTGTTTGTAAAATTATGGCGCGCACTTTAGTATCCGCCTATCTAATCAATTGTGATGCGTGCGCTGCTGAGTTCAGACCGCAATCTCAGCCCGAGGATGTCGTGACGACGGCCAAACGTGATCCCGCACGACTGACTGACCTGTATCCATGCCTCAGTTTGGTAATGGGCCTTGATACACAGCCTCTGACCGTACGAATCGGGCGCACTGGAGAAGTGACAGCGTCAATCGAGTCCGCGATCGTGACCGGAGCAATGGATAGCTCCAAGGAAAAGGTGGAGGACGTGAATACCGCGGTCAAATTGGCCACGTCCTGGATCGAGGCGCTTCCTGCGGTGCTGAAGACGCCGAATAACCTACGCGCGGTGTAACGATTCCGTAACACGTGCTTGCGGAGTGCTGAGGTCGTCCCAGGGGCAGATCGCGCAAAGTATTTGAAAAGGTTTGTACTTTGAAGCACCCCTGCAAGCTCTCGTGGCCGTGGAGTTGTCGCTAATAGTGCTTGTGGTTGCGATTCAAGATGATGGAGAGAGTGACGGCAGCGTTGACAGATCTCCAAAGAATTGTCAACGCCTCCGAGCGTGCATTCACGGGGCCGCAAAGCCTGACCCGAACTATCGACGGGTATAATCACAGTCACCGCGAGACAAGGTGGCACCCGGTGGCTCCAGCAGCTCGGCATGACGGCTGGGACAACCGGAAGCATCCTCGATACTGTTAATGCGAACAATAGGGGATGGCAGGTGCTCAAGCACGAATGCGGCCATGCAGAAGTGTACCATCGAGCGTCAAAGATCTGAACACAGGCGTGTCCTCTGGATAATGTAGTCCACACCTTCATTGGTTACTCTTACTTGATCACCTGGTTACACTTGTGTCACCGTCAAAGATTACGCCGTCGAAGGTTACACTCAAAGCTGATAATCGCCGTGAGCCGCTCGAGTTCTACGAGCGCATCCTGACGCAGCTGTCGCAGTGCTCGCTGCGCTCGGCCGTCAGCCGCGTGCTCCATAACGAAGTGAATAGCGTCCATGAGCGCCTCCAGGAGGCTGCAGGCGCGCTCGGCGAGCTGTCGGAGGTGTCGGCGGCTGTGAAGCTGCTGCAGGAGAAGGCGGTCGACTGTCGGCGGTCGGCGAGTCTCATGGCGCTGGTGGAGGAGACGGAGGGCGTTCAGCAGCGCCTCGCAGCACATATGAAGCGTATCAGGCGTGGCTTCACCTTCGTAGCGACTCCGACATCGGAGTCAAAGCTGGCAGTGTATCACGTCGATAGTCCTCTGGATAAGTCACATGAGGGATCGGAGCTGCTGGAGCAAGCGAAAAAGGTCAAACTGAAGCTCGAATCGTTCTTTGATGACGGCTCTACGCGTGGGGTCCACCCGCTCAAGCTCCTCGTGCTTGAAGCCGGGAGCGAAGCGCTCAATGAGAGCGCAGCGAACCAGGCGTTTGAGGCTATTGTTGCCGCACTTGGTGTCTTTATTAAGCGCATGGAGCTTATACGCCATGGAGATGGATGACATAAAGCGCGTCACGGATCTAACGAGACACATACAGACACCTGCGCGGCTCGACCGATGCTCAAGGCCTATTTCTCTTGGTGAGACCGCGTGCCGACCGGTCTTTGCTATCGTGAGCTGACGTATGCACTGCTACTGCTCCAGGTCGGAAGCTCAGTTAAATGCGAAGCTTCTGGAGGCTCCGAGTTTCTCTCAACACTCCACCCGTACGTCAGGCTCGCCCTTGAAATCGATGTGCTTCCGCTGGCCGAGCGCTTCTGCCGTCTCGGAGAACTTGGCGCACTGATCGAGTCGACTTTCAAGACAAACGTTGACAGCAACAGGCTGGGAGATTCAGTCGCCGAGCTGGTCGAAGCGGTCGAGTTCGCTGTGCATTGGGTTATTGCGCTGCCGCACGAGATGGCGACGCCGGATACGCTGGAAGTGATTCGGAGTTTCCACGACGCGGTACTGCTGTATCCGCGCGAGGCCCCGGCAACTCAAAGATTAACAAGTACGTTCGCGTGCAAGGCTGTCGAACATGTGCTCACGCACTAACCTCACTCCGAGCGCAGTATGATGGTGAGCGTTGCGAGAATGCTTGAGAGAGTTGAAAACCCTGCATCTTCTTGGCTGGACGAAGAAGGCGACAACGCGTTGCACTCAACGGTACGCCTTGTGCGTCAGTTCCGTCGACTCCCCTGGACGAAGCAATATGGGCAGCTGGACGAGCTCACGCGCTCGCTGGAGACCGACTTCCGCGTCAGCTCCGACAACCTGGTCCGGGTCCTCGCGGGGCCGCTCAAGCGAATGCTAGCGACAGTTATGGAATGCATTCTATCAAAGCCAGTCGATCCATCGCAACTCGAGCGATACCAGAGCTTTGTCGATAAGGTCGAGGGCTTTGCGGAGCGCGTGCCTCAAGAGCCTCCCAAGAAAATTATTCTCAATTGAGTCGGCGATACCATTCTAAACGTTGAGGTCGGAAGAACTAACGTGTACTGATTGTCGCTGTCGTAGAACAATCAAGACGCTGAGCAACGAGCTGGAGAGGGTGCGCTCTAGATCCACCGCAACATCGGAAAGGTGGTCTTCAGTTGCTTATCCCTTTCCGTCGTCCTTGAAGTGCGTCCGCGAAGATGCATCGGCGACTGAGGCGTCACTGCAGGTCAAACGGAGTGCCAAGGTGCACAAGACGGAGAAGACCGAGGTGTAGCCCCGGGCCAGCGAGCTGATCTGACAGCCGAAGCGTCAAGATGAGCGTGAAAAACGGCGTGTAGTTAGGGCACAGCAGCGTTTGTTGGCTCTGTTACTAAATATACTGTTTGCTGTGATCGGATGGTCTAGGGATTTGCCGCTCTGTTTCGTTCTTCATTCGCCCACTGTTCGCCTCCATCTTCTGTAGTCTGCCTCATGCCTGTCGCCTTCCAAGGGTGTCACCTCTGATGGAATTGCTCGGTGCCTCGTAAATGTAATCGTGGTCGGATTCACTCACTCATAGCCGGCGAGGGCTCGCTTTGGCACCGCGGCCGTTGTCGTCGCCCTTGCCCGTCAGCCGCAAGAATCGCTTCAGCATCAGCACCTGGTGGCGCTGCGGCGTGTACTTGGCGCCGCCGATACCCCGCGGTCCCGCCGTCGACCGCGTCGACTCGCCCGAAACGCTCTCGGCCGCACGAATCGATACCGCATCGTTGTCGCCAACATCGCTACCGGTCGCGAGGCTCGCATCTTTGGTGCTTCGGATCTTGCGGTGACGATGAGACTTGCTCTTGTGGTCCCGCCGCGACTCGCGCTTGGCCCGCAGTGCCTCAAGTGCGGCCTCCAACTCTTCGACAACTTCCTCCAACACTTCTTCGTCTTCATACTCGTCTAGCGTGTCCTCGGTGCTCGCCATCACAAGCTTACGAGGCGACAGGGCCGGCGAAGTCCCCTTTACCGGCGATCGCGCCGCCCAGGGAGACGCGGGACCCGAAGGTCGCAGTGACGGCGATCCAGGGCGCGATGGCGAACCTGCGGGCGGGCTGGCAAACGAGCTTGGGCAAGGATCATCTGTAGCGCCCTCTTTGCCGCTGCTGTCGCCCGAAAGAACGCGCATCTTACGTGGACTCGGCGTGGGGCAGCTCACGTTGATGATCTCGGACTTGACGGCAGTCGCTGCGTTGCTAGAGTAGCCCTTAGACGGGCGCGACGGTGACAGCGGAGAGGTCGGACGGATACTTGACACCGATGGCGGGCGAGGTGTACGTGGGACTCGCGGTGCCATAGATCTCGTCGGCGACGGCGAAGCAGACGACGTTGGTGTGGTTGACACAGCTGGTTGCGGGTACTTGGATGGCGTTGAGGGTGTCGGGGCGCGCAGCCCCGTCTTCTCCGCTGTCGACGCGTCTTCGACATTGTCGCCGCTGTCCGAGTAGAAGATCGACGATGAGTCGTCCTTCAGGTCTTCAAACGAGCGGGCGACGTAGTGACCGCGTGTGTACCGCCGCGACTCCTCGAACTTGGGCAGCATGATGAGTCCATTGTGCGATCGCTTGACGTATTCAATCTTCTGCCGCCGCATCTCCTTCCTGTAGCGATCCGAGTGCGACCAGTGATCGCCGTTGCCCGTGTAATCGGGAGGCAGGATGCGCATGCAAAACTCCTGCAGGTCAATGTCACCGCTATGGTTCACGTCGTAGCGTTGGAACAGGCCTTCGCACTGCTCGTTCGTCAATCGAAAGCCTAGAGCGAGTAGCCGCTCGCGAAACTCGTCCATCCTGATGCGACTGCTCTTCTTGAAGATCCGGTAGGCCTGGCGGAAGATATCCGAGCTCTTGGACGTGCTCTGCTCAATCTTGTCGCGGATGCGCTTCTCAATCTCGTCCAAGCCCCAGTTGGCCATGTCAATCTCTGTCATGAAGTGGTCCTTGCGAGCCATGGCGTCCATTTTCTTCTGCATCGTCGCGATCCGGTGCATTTCGTCTGCGGCGGCCACCCATTGATGTCCGATGTAGTCTGGCGGGAGCACGCCGTGGATGAACTCGTCCAGGTCGATGTCGCCACTGCCGTCCTTGTCGAACCGGCTGAACAGTATATCGGCCTGCTCGCGGCTGAGTGTGAGCCCGATTCCTTCAAGTGCCCGGTGGAACTCGTCAGGCTTGATGCCGTTGACCTTCTTGAAGATTCGGAACGCCTGCCGGAAGCAGTCCGAGGACCGCGACGTGCGCTGCTCGATCTTCTCGCGCAGCATCTGCTCGATCTCCTTGATCGTCCACGAGTCGCGGACACTATCGGCCGCCATATTGTATCGCTGGGAATGCGCATCCTCCATCTTTTGGCGATCTTTAGTGGACGACCAGAATGCGGTCGAGTAGTCGTCCAGCATGACACCCTGGACGAACTCGTTCAGGTCCAGGTCGCCGCTCTTGTCAAAGTCAAACACGTCGAACAAGTCCTGCAACTGCTTCTCCGACAGCTTGAACCCGAGCTTGCCCATCGCGACGTTAAACTCGTACGGCGTGATGCCAGATGATTTCGAGAATATCTTGAACGCCTGCCGGAATCGATCGGACTCCTTGGACGTGTGTTGTTCCAGCTTGTCGCGCAGCTTTGCCATCACTTGCTTAATCGACAGGTGCTGCCCGGCCTCGACTTCGAACTCTTCTACCATCGCGCTCTTTCCCAACTTACCGACAGCGTCACCGGAGTAGTCTTCTGACGGATTTCGGAGCACATATCCACCAACGGAACTCGTGAGCAGCTCCCGGATCCTCGCGAAGCTAGTTGTGAACTCAGTCCGGTCCAGCAACTCGTTGCCGTCCGTGTCGAAGCGGTCGAAAAGCACGCGCGCTTTGGACGGAGACAGTTGAATCTTCAACTGGTCGAGCTGTCCGCGGAAATCGGAGAAGCTGATGGCGTTTCCGTGGTTTGAGAACCAGCGAAACGCGCGCTCGTACCAGTTGTCTTCCCCAGGCGGGACGCGTTCCTCGACCTTGAGCAGGATGCACTTGGCGAGCCGATCGAGCGTCATGAGCTCGTAGAGCACCACAGTTCCACTGGGAGCCCCGCCGACTTGACGTGTGGGTGAGGCACCCATTGTCGCGGATGCATTTCTGTCTCTTGTTCTTGGAGTGGTAGGTTGGGAACCTCGTTCCGCCGTGGTCGCAGTTCCGAGTCGATAGAGAGGACGAGTCATCTCCATCACGTTTGCAGGCGGATCATTCCCTCTAGTGGATAAAGGCCGTGATCCATTAGCAGCCATTTTGCGAACACCGTTGAGGTCGTTAGCGTCTGGAGGTGTGGCAAGCGACGGCGACGAGGGTGTATCCAAACTGAAGAAGGGCTCAGGAAGGAAGATGCGTCGCGCGAAGGTCGCGTAGCTGATCTCACCGAGATCTTCCTGGTCGATCCGACCAAACAGCTCGATGCACAGCGACTGTGAGGCGCGGATCCCGAGCCGCGATACCTTTTGTTGGAACGCTTCGGACGTGATGGAGTTGGTCGTCGTGAAGAACTGGAAGGCTTGTCGCGAGCAGTTATCGTACCAGTTAGCAGTCCCGAGGCTCGGGTCGACCTTGCAGAACATGGAGTGGATCGCTCGCCGCAACTCCTGCATCAGCGCATCTACCGTCGTGACGATCACCATCCCGGACGAGCCCATTGTCGCCGCGGCGGCATGTTTCTCCTCGTTATCGTGGCGGCGCTTGACTAGCGCCTTCACGTGCAGCTTCTTGGTCGACCGCGAGCGACTGAGATCGTAGCCAGAGCCTTGAAGAGACAGCTCGCTTGTCCTCGCTCGTTCCATTTGTGCGACTGGCACTACTTGGCGAGGGGAGTGTAGTTCGGCGCTCGCTAGTAAGTCAGGTTTAAAACGCCATCACACAGTGAGAAGAATCCTCTCTGATCTCGGCTGCGCGCCTGGCCTCGATGGATGGCCTCGACGAAAAGTTCCTTCGATAGCTCAGCTCCACAGCACGATCGAAGAGCTCGGAGCCGTTCACGTTGGCTTTCTTTAGCTGCGATAAGGTCGAATGCAGGGACAAAATTAGAGCGTTAGCCTCCCGAGGGTCCGAAAACGCCTCTTCCTTGCTCATCTCGATGCTTGGCGACTGCTCTAGTAGCGCCCAAAATATCATGCGATCGGGAGACTAACACTCACTGACGCGTCCAAGAGCAAAGCTCTTGTGAGGCAGCACCGGCATCGAGTTGCGCCGGGTATCTTCCTTTGCTTTTTTGAAACGACTTGCGGCCTGATGCGGCTGGCGGGGCCGGCGAGTCGGATTGCCTTGTCATGGCGAGTCACGATACTGGTCGCAGTGCCCGTCTGCCCAACAGGAGGCTGCCTTGTTCACTCGGATTCCACCATCCTACCTATCTACAGGTACACGAGCTGCACAATCTCACGGATATTGGACCGGTAGTCGCTCTCTTGCCAGACCACGTCAGCGCGGAACACGCCGTCTGCTTGCACGATCTCCAGGAACTGCTGGACGCTGCCGCCCGTCCCGAAGTAGTACTTCTTAGCCGCGACGAGCGCTCTCGACTCGGGCGCGCGGCGCAGATGTCGCTTGATCATCTAAAGTCAAGGTAAGGGGACTATCAAGTCAAAAAACAAGCGCGTTGGACCTGGTGTGCGGAGCGCAATGTTGCTACCTGGTACAGCTCGAGCGTCACGGCATCCGTGTAGATGGTCTCCGCCGTCAGGATAAGGTCGTACTGGGTATCCTCGTGCGGACGCCGCTCCTGGCCGTGCATGTACTCAGACACGCTGCTCCAGGCGCCGGCGTAGAAGGAGGCCCTGTTAAACAGCGCCACGTCTCCGCCCACGTTGCGCAGCACGTTTGGACACGTGGTCAGTTCCAGCACCTCCTTGTTGTAGTCCATGAAGACGACCTCGTTCGCCCCTGAAGTATCGACAAGCGTCAATATCAGCTCATATCAGCGTCTGGAAGTCAGTTAGCAGTAGAATACCCTGCTGCAGCGCGTAAATGCCTGGCAGGCCGTGGCCGCAGCCCAGCTCCATGACTCTGGCGGGCACGGGACTGGTCGACTCGTGCATATACTTGATCAGGTCGACGGCGCACTCCCAGAGCTTGAAGCCGCCCTCGTACACGCCCGTCTGCACGTCGGACGTGGTCAGGATGGAGCTGATCGCGCCCGTCTTGGCCAGGAAGCCCGCGTCCGCCGTGTTGACGATCTCGAAGCGCAGCGGCGGGATCTCCACCGCGGAGAAGGCGTCCGCGCGGTCAGAGGGGGATGCCGCCGCCCACAGGAAGCGTTCGCCCTTCTGCATTGGCCCAGGCGACGCAGCAGACGCTCCAGATGCCGTCACGTCGACCGCAGGCGCCGCGTCGCTGCCGTCGTCCAGCGAGAAGTTGAACGAGAAGCTCGCCATGACGCTTCCTTATATACAATAGCAGTGCGCACCAGCCAAAGCGCCGAGAAAGTGCGTCAATGTGAGCTGCCGTTTGACTTTGGTTATGTGGTCCATACTAAATTGAGGTGCGCCACACCAGCAATCCAGTGAGTTTTGGCCAATGGATAGAGAGATCAGATATATCTGACGAACCATAGCGCGGGGTCAGAAATGACGGGCGAATCATCGAGGCGGAGTCAGATGTGCGACACACGACGTTCTCGGCCGGGACCATCACTCTCGCGACTGGTGGGGCTTCTCGAAGCTTTCGCTTCTTCAGTCTCAACGTCAAGCCAAGGCGGGAAAGGACAGACGCCGCTTGCTGTCAGACTTGTTGGTGGCGGCGACGCTCTGGCTGCGCGGGTAACGGGATGGCGACAACCACTGCGGGCGGACGAGAGGAGGACGCGGCGCGGCCGCGGGCCGTGCGCGAGGAGGCACTGGAGGTGGAGGCGGACGAGCTGTGGCACCCGCTGGAGGCGCGCGTGCTGCGCCTGGCGCAGGAGCTGGCGCGCGCCGGCAACGAGATGGCCGAAGATGAGCTGGCCGCCACACTCAACGCGTACGTAGTAGTGCGTTATGCGTAAGAGAGAGGGAGAACATGCAGCTGATGTTTAACGCCAATGTGACTCGCGTGATTCGGAAATGCGATGGATACAGGCTGGCGGAGGCGCTGGAGGAGGCCGAGACGGCGTTTCGGAAGGAGCGCACGTCACCGTACCGGCGAGACGGTAGGTTGTGCTCCTAGTGAACTAGACTGGACGTAGTGTCCGCCTGATCTAGCTGGAGGTGCGGTGGAGGACTGACTATTGCTGTCATGCTGTGCATATCGCTTGGGACGGCAGGACACCTGATCGGGAGTCTGCTTCAACTGCTGGAGCAAAACGACGACTTTTACCCGATGGTAGGCTCGATCGGTGCATTGTATTGTGTCTGTGTCGAATTGTATGCGCATTGCTGACATGTCAATTTGTGCGTCCGGTGGCACTTCAACATCCACTTCAACGTGGTCCATCAGATCGAATCCAAGCTGTCGGAGCTGACGCCGACACGCGTGAAGGCGGCGGCGTGTCGCGTGCTGCTAGCCACTGCGCCGTCCAACAACCGAGCGATTATCGACCTGCTGGCAGAGGACGAAGAAGCTCTCGAGCACGTGTGCGTTTGTGCGACGGACTCGGACCCGGCGCTACGCTGCTACGCGACTGGAGTACTCGCGGTTGCGCTGCGGGACCGCTCCATCGCGGACATCGTCGTGAACATGGAGACCGCAGTCAAGTTTTTGAAGAGAGCGCGCATGTATGCGTCAAAGCTGGACAAAGAGCGACACGCAGCGCTCAAGTATATGCAAGAGAACCTTCGTAACGCAAGCACCCGCCACAAACGGAAGGATAGCAGTGCTGGATCTGCTTTAAGCGCTGCTAAGACCGTCACTTCACAGCGGTCGCTGAAAAGAAAGCACTCGGAAGGTGGTGGGATGCGTGCGCCACCAGTGGTTGAGTCCAGCAGTGAAGCACAAGATGAGAGTGCGAACATGGATACAGAAGATGATTCGGCGCCGAACGTCGGTGTGTCAGCCTCCGCTCCAGAAGACGAGTACACAACCACTAGCACTACTGGAGAACCCGGAACTGGAGACAACAGCAGCGTCATTATCCTTCCTGACCCAGAATCGCCGGAGGATGAGCTGAAGCGCCTTGTCATGCTGGAGCTTCTTCACACGCTGGACTGTATCGGGTCGCTTGGAGAATACCAAGAGCTTTTCGCACCGGCGCTCAAGGAAGACATCGTGGCTACGCTCATCACGTTTCTTCACAGCAAGAACGCGGCGATTCTCTCGCATACGATGAAAGTCGCGTCGCACTTCCTCGTGCACAAGAAGTTCGCTTTCTCCATGATCGAGACGGGAGGCGTGGAGCTGTTGTTTTTAGCAGCAAAGGCGCAGCAAGCGGCGGGGCAGCCTGGTCTGCTGGATCGAAGCCTGTCAATGTGCCTATACGGGCTCGCGTCATCGTCGGAGGTAATTGAGAGGATCCTGATTGGCGACTCGGAAGGCTTCCTGTCGGTGGCGTTTGGCTTGCTCTCCAGCCCAAACGATCGCGCTCGACAGAACGCGGTGGTGTTCTTCAGCTTGACGCTATGTTTCAAGTTGATCCTCGAGTATTTCGAGAAACACGACGGACTGTACACGCTGCTCAACATCATTCGCGTGGGAAACCATCCAAAGTCGGCGGCGCAGCGACAGTTGGCGCACGATGCGTGTTTGTGCTTGAGACAGTACTTGCGCGTACACATGGCGCTTGTGACGCATCGACTGCGCAGGAAGTTGGCCCAAGTGAATTCCCCGCCAAACCGTTCGACAGCTACACCGCTGCTCACAACTGCAGCCGCAGCGTTTCGCCTCCCCGCTAGAATGCCGAAGCTTTCGTGGTCCAAGCCCGTGGACATCGACGATAAGGCACACGAGAACAACCTCGTGTTCTACGAAAAGTATCGGTTCAGCGTGAAAGGCAACGGGAACAACGCATCGACGTGGTCGGCTGCGACAGGACCGGGCGGCGCGATGTGGCCTCCTGCTGCCAAGATTTGTCATCTGCGCGGAATTCGAGTGATGCTTGAGGTGATCGAGATGATGAGCTCTCTTCTCCGCGAAGCCGACCCAAGCGACTCGTCGCCGGCTCGCGTCTGGACAGCTGATCGAGCGCAGCTTTGCCTGGAGTCCTTGCGAATTTTGACGCTGGTGGTACCGTCGCTCGCGCACGAGGTGTGCTCGGCTGATATACCGGGCGATGAAAACGGGACAGTGAAATATCAAGGAATCACTGTGCTCCTGGACATCGCCATGAGCGCCAACGCCCGCGACTCGGACTTGGTTCGCGAGGCCCTCGTGGTGTTCTGCAACTGTGTGTCGCCTCCGCACGCGGAAGACTGCTGGCAGCACCCATACAAGGACATTCGTCAGTTTACGCTGACTGCGCGGAGCATGCGAACGCGAAAAAACGGTCAACACCTCTCACCTGCCGGAAGCAGTGCTCCTGGCTCAAACGGACAAAACGAGTCGACCGACAACCTTGCGAACTGTTGCACAAAAGCGCGGGAGGACAAGGCGCTGCGACCTGTGAGAAGGTTGGCAAGAGAAAAGAATGCGATCAAGGTCTGCGTCCAGCTGCTGAAGTACCGGCGATCAGTCCAGAACGCCGACGCGATTCGACTGCTGGCGACTCGAGCCTTGCTCGGACTCGCGCGTGATCGGCACATTTCCCAGATCTTGGAGCAGATGCAAATTGGTCAGCTGCTGTCCGACATGATCCGAACTGAGCCAGTTTTGGAGGAGAATGCGGACATTCACGTCCGCTTTCGCGAGTGCGCGCTCGATTTGATATCGCACGTGACCCATCGAGCTCCAGACGTTGTTATCAACGAAGCAACAGACCCAACAGTGCGGAAAATCGAGAAGGCGAGCATTGTGGCTAACACCAAGATCACGTACGACCAAGACGAGCTGATTAAGTTGATTCACGAGCATCTTGTCGCGAAAGGACTGACGAATGCAGCGTCAGTCTTGCTTGACGAGGCGAAGCTCATTGTGAATACGTTGCCATCCGCGTCAAGGCCAGGGAAATCACTGCATCGCGAAACTTCCAAGGACAGCCAGCCTAGTGCCGAGAAGGTTAACGGTGTTGGTACGTCTGGGGACACACGCACACCAGGGAAAACGGCACGAGGCAGCCGGGGGGATGATGTCGCGGATGATTTGCAGCGCCCTCGCAAGATGGCTCGAGTGTTGGCTCAGATGACACTTTCGACCGATTCTGAAGACAGACACGCTGTCGCGATGGCATCGAACAAGCCAGTTGATTTCATTCAACTGGACGCGGGAAAAGGAGCGGCTACGGGATCATCCCCACCACTTCAATTTTCATACTCGCAGAAACGAAAGCGCATCCAGGCGGCCCTGTCGAATGCACATCTGTTCAGCACATCGACCAACCAACCTTTAAACAGCAACGCCGCTGGTGCGGATCATGCAGTAACTGCATCTTTGGCGCGAGGCGACGCAGGGCCGACTCGAACCAAGCTGGACGAGATCATCACGGACTACCTGAGAGAGCAGCACCGGCAGTGCTCAAATCCAGTCACGACCGTCCCGCCGTTTCGACTGCTCGGTAACGGGAAACCTCATCGCTGTCCTGATCGACCAACGTCAAAATCGACTGGCGTCAGCGTCTGCACCCGCCTGTTGAATCGATACCGGAGCGGGAAGCGGCCGTTTTCAAATTATTATGCCGACGCGGGCATTGATCGCTACGTCTTCAGCCGTTACCGCCCCTATCGTGTCGTGGGGTCTTACAGCGGTTCTACCGACTGGAACGGGATCAGCATTGCGCGCTTTTTTGGAGAGAATCATGAAGACATCCTTTTGGGAAACCACGACGGAGAGCTCAGGCGGGTAAACATCGCCAGTGACGATGTCGTGGAGGAATGGACGTGCCATTCATCATCAAGTGCGATTATCAGCCTTGAGACCAACGAGCGGACTCCGATGGGGAAGCAGAACCCCCTGATACTCACGGGGACGGCGGCAATGTCGGCATTTGGTGTGAGCGAAATCGCACTGTGGGATGTGAATAGCATGGAGTCCGAGCGGTGGCGAATGGGTGGTGCGTTCAGCCCACAGTTCAACCACTACGGCGATCGGGTTGTCGCGCTGGATGCTCGTGACATCGGCGAAGCAGAACTTGGCAACGGTCGACCCATTCGTGGCGCCATCATGATTGACACGGCAACTGGCTCAGTCATGTGTGAGCTGAACGACATGATGCGGTCGAACGGGTACGGAATGGAGACGAACTGCTGCTTCTCGCCGAGCGACGGCACGATTCTTACGGACGGAATGCTCTGGGACGCGCGTATTCCGACACGCGCGCTGTATAAATTCGACAAGCTCTCTAACGTCGGTTACGGGTACTTCCACCCGAGTGGCAACGAGGTCATCGTCAACTCGGCAGTGTGGGATCTCCGGACGTACCGCCTGCTGCGTGTCGTTCCCGCTCTCGACCGCTGCAACATCAAGTTTAACCACACGGGCAACGTGCTCTACGCGTACTACCCATACGCAGTGGTACGTCGCCTTGGATTCTGCTTTCTACTGATTCATATTCGTCACTAACGTGCTTTATGTGACTAATGACCAGGGCGACGATCTAGAGCGGCGGCGCAGCAAGCTCAAGTCGTGGTTCCGCGTGCTCGACGCTCGCGATTACAAGGATATCGCGACCGTGGAGCTCGAGCGACCGATTTTTGATCTCAGCATCAACGTCCAGAGCTCGCTCCTGTCGGTTGTTGAAGGTCGGCAGCTCCTCACGTCGCACTACGAAGAAGAGGACTCGATCTGCCGCGTCTACGACATCGGACGAAAGCGCCCGTCGGAGGACGACTCGGACGTGGAAGACGACCAGGACGAGTCCGACCTGCTAGAGGACGACGAGTTTGACGAGGAGTCGGATGGAGAGGAAGAGGAAGATGACGATGACCAGGACGATGAAGAGGAGGAGGACGACATGGACGAGGATGACTATGACGATGAGGACTCGTTCGCTGATGACGAGAGTGCAGCCGATGATGACGAGAGCGGCGCCGAGAGCGACGGAAGCGTGCCGATCATGGCGCTGGCAGACAGCGACGCCGACGTCGAAGACACAGACGACGACAGCGAGGCGCAGTACGAGAGCTCGCTCGAGCGCTCGGGGCTGGCTGGCCGCGACATTCGCTTCCTGTTCGAGATCCCGGACGTGACGTACTACGACATGCACGGCCAGTACTCTAGTGACGAAGAGAATGAAGCTGAAGACGACGAGTAGACGGAACGAGTAACACGATCGTCTGTGAGCTGGTGCGTGATTGGTGAGGTTTGAGCTGAGGCTGCTAGTTTTGTAGGCAAGGTTGGGCGAATCAAGTCGCTCCAAGGGCCGGCACGACCGCTCCCGATTAAGACGCGGTTCCTGAGAAGCCGGCGCCTGGTAAGTCTCTCCATTTCGAGTTGGACGTTGAAGCGGCACGTTTGCCTTTGGACAAGATCAACTGCGACGATCGTGTGGTCGCTGCGTGGTAGACCTATCGGCTCGTTCGACTGGAGGCGTCAAGATGATGGCAAGCGCGCCCGAGCGGTTCGAGTTGGCCACTATCAAGAGACCTGACGCCCCTCATGTCGCCACAACCATGAGCTCGGCAGCTAGTGGGCGATCCTCATTGACAGAGCACCGCGACCAGGACGGATCCTTGCGGCCCTCCCGCGCGAACGGCTTTCGCTCGCGGACGGATCTCCAGCAGGTGATTGACGCGTCAACGAGCCAGCTGGACCGCGACCCGAGAGACACCAAGGTGCTGGTCGCGCGGGGCGTCGCGCTGTTCAAGCAGGCCAAGTTCGAGCACGCGGTACGCGACCTGAGCGCGGCCGTCGCGCTCGACGACGCAAATGCAACGGCCTTCTACACTCGCGGGCTGGCGCTTGCCAAGCTGAACCAGGCGGATGCCGCGATCCGGGATTTTTCGCGGGCGCTGCAGATCAACCCGGAGCACGTGAACGCGGCGTACGCGCGCGCGTCGGCTTTCAACTCCAAGGGCGACTTCGTGCGCGCGATCGAGGACTACAACTTTGCGCTCGTCAAGGATAAGGCGGCGCGGCGGCGGCAGCACCAGCAGAACCAGCAGCTCAAATTACAGCGCGCGTCTCCTGCGTCGACAACAGCAGCATCCACAGGAACCGCAAGGAAACATCAGGAGAGCTCACAGGCAGGCAGGAACGACTATCTCGACAACAATCAAGACAGCGAACAGGGCCAGCACTTCCAGGGCCGCGGTGGTACCGACCAGGTCGTGATTGAACGCGCAAGAGACCTCCCTCCCGACACAAGCGCGCGAATCCACCGCTCCAAGACGTTCAGCGATGACGACGCCCCAGTCAGTGCCGCGACGCTAGCAGCCAAATCAACGACACCGCCTCCGCCAGTGCCGCTAGTCGCTCGAATCGTAACAGAGCGGCGGAAGACCGTCGCTATCATGGAATCCGTTCCGATCACTAGCACCAATGCGGGGAACGACGCAAGAGCTGACAGTCCGACGGACGAGATGGCAGCGGCAGCGGAGCTCCACCACTCGCGGGGCTTCACGTGCCGCCAAGAAGGCAATTTCCAGGCTGCGGCTCTCGAGTACTCGAAGGCACTTGCACTCAACCCGCGGCACTTCAAGGCGCTTTTCAACCGCGGATTCGCGTACGACAAGCTGCGGCGCTTCGATGCTGCCATTGCGGACTATAGCGCGGCCCTGGAGATGGATCCGCGCAATGCGTTCGCGTACTACAACCGCGGCATCTCGCTGGACCGCAGCGGCGACTACCTGGGCGCGCTCGCAGACTTCACGAGGGCCATCGAGTTGCTGCCGGACAACGCCGACTTCTACCACAACCGAGGGTTCTGCCACCGCAAGCAGGGCAACTTCGAACTCGCGATCGGCGACTACTCGCGCGCGATCAAGAGCAACCCGCGGCATTTCAAGTCGCTGTACAACCGCGCGTACTCGTTCGATAAGCTCGGGCGGTTCCCGGAGGCCATCGCCGACTACACGGCGGCGATCGAGGTCGAGCCGGAGAACGCCAACGCGTACCACAACCGCGGCAGCACGTTCGACAAGATGCGCGACGTGGCACGGGCGGTCGCCGACTTCGACCGCGCGATCACCTTGCAGCCGGCGTCCGTGTCGAGCTTTAATAGTCGAGGGCTGTGCCTGGATCAAATGGGGCGGCATCTCGAGGCGCTCAAGGATTTCATGCGCGCGATCGCCATGGACCCGGAGAACGCTGTGTTCTACCACAACCGCGGGTACTGCTACCGCAACATGGGCCAGTTCGAGCACGCGATCGCCGACTACTCGCGCGCGCTGGCGCTGGACCCGGGCAACGTGGCCGCGTACAACAACCGCGGGTACGCGTTCCGCAAGAGCAAGCAGTACGAGCAGGCCGTGGCCGACTACTCGCGCGCGCTCGAGATCAACCCGCGCAACACGCGCACGCTCAGTAACCGCGCGTACTCGCTGGCCAAGATGCGGCGCTTCTGCGAGGCCGTGGATGACTACTCGCGCGTGCTCGAGCTAGACCCGAGCAACGCGTACTCGTATCACAACCGCGCCATCTTGCTCGAGCGGCTGGGCGACCGCGCAGCCGCGCGGCTCGACTTTGCGCGGGCCGCGGCGATCGAGAGGGAGCAGCAGCAGCAGCAGGGGCGGAGGCGAGACGACGAGCAGATCGGCTAGAAAGAGAGGGTAAGCTGCCGAGATGCTTTAACACGGCCATCTGTATTGATTGTCGACGAGAGGGGTGGGCTGACGGTCGACAGGTTCGGTGCCGTCCGCATCTACGGTCGCCTAGAGCTTGAAGCCCGAGTGCACGGCGACGACGCCGAGCGTGTAGTTGTCGTACGAGACGCGCGAGAAGCCGGCGTCCTGGATCATGGCCTTGAACTGCTCCTGCGGCGGGAACTGGCGGATGCTCTCGACCAGATACTGGTACGAGTCGCGGTCGTTCGCCACCTTCTCACCCATGAGCGGGATCATGTTGAACGAGTACTGCTCTCACCGTGTCGTCATGCCATGCACAGGAGCGTTAGAAAGGCCGCCACGACACCTACGGCGAGCAACTAGACACGCAGACGTACCGCGTCATAGACGGCGCGGATGAGCGGGTTGGGCACCTGGCTGAACTCCATGCAGAGGAAGCGGCCGCCGGGCTTGAGCACGCGGAAGGCCTCGGCCAGCGCGCGGTCGACGTGCGTGACGTTGCGGATGCCGAAGGCGATCGTGTATACGTCGAACGAGTTATCAGGGAAGGCGAGCTGCTCGGCATTGCCTTCGACCCACTGGAACATGGCGGCGCGCTCGGGCGGCAGCTGCTTCTCGGCGCGCTCGCGGCCGACCTGCAGCATGGACGAGTTGATGTCGCAGATGACGATCTCCGAGTCGCGCGCCGAGGCCTTGTTCTTGCCCGTCGACAGCCGCTCGGCGATGCGGAACGCGATGTCGCCCGTGCCTCCCGCCACGTCCAGCACGCGCAGCGGGCCCACGGGGTGCAGCGTGTCCACGAACGAGTCCTTCCACACGCGGTGCATGCCGCCGCTCATGAAGTCGTTCATGATGTCGTAGCGCTCGGCGACCTTGTGGAACACGGACGCCACCATCGGCTGCTTGTCCTCCTCGCGCACCTGCTGGAAGCCAAAGTGCGTCGTCGAGCCCGACCCACTGGAGGAGGAAGTGCCCGAGCTCGAGGCAGAGGAGGAGGAGAAGCAGCGCGCGACGAAGCGGCGGCGGGGCGCCAGGCGCTGCGCGAGACGCTGCATGGCAGCCATCGGAGATCTCGTTCCCCGTGAAAATGAACGAAGTGAGCGGCTGCGAGCTCTTTGGAAGGGGCGCTCTATTGGAGGGGAATAGAGCGCTCCATTAATTGGCTATTGTCAATTCATTCTGTTTCAAATAAATATTAAATATTGTGTATTATGTTATTTAGTTTTGATACTATAAATTTATATATACGCATCTCGAATATTTATTTCATGATGCACAATATTTAGGAAATTGAACCAGTTAATTTAGGATCACGCCAATCACGTCAATCACGTCAATCAAGTCAATCAAGTCAATCAAGTCAACCAGGTCAACCAATCCGCTTCAACGCGGGGGGAGAGCGATGGGAGGTCTCGGGCGCGTTCTCGGTCTTTCTGATGGATTCTAGATGACCCTGGTGCGCGATTGAAGGCGTTGGATGAGGTCTTGGACCTTCGGCTGCTCCTAATGCCGCGGTTGGGCTGGCTCACTCGTGGATTTATACAGTGCCGCCGACGCAAGCTCCACCCTCAAGAAGCAGCAGCAGCGAGTGAAAAGTTTCTGTTTGCAAACACCATGAAGACGACGCATGTGTTGCTTCCGATCGTGCTGTGGGCCTCGATGGCGCTTGCAGCCTCGGCCCAGACGATCCCAGCGTCTGGTGTTGGGATCGAAGCGGTGCCTGCAACAGGAGAGCAGGCAGCTACACCTGCTCCACCTGCTCAGCCCCAGCATGCCCCTGCGCTCTCTTCGTCATCCGGTTCGGCCCCAGTGGACGTGACGCCTCCTGCTGCCGTGCCCCAGTCGGACCCGAACGCCACGACGCCGCCGCCGGCTGCACCGCCTTCCGACCAGGCTGCTGCTCCGGCAGTCGCTCCTGTGGACCCATCGCCGCCTATGGACACGCCCGACATGGCTGTGGGGTCCTCGGGGGGAGGTGCCGATGCTGGCACCGGGTCGGGCTCGTTCGGCTTGGACCAGTCGGTCGCTGCGCCTCGCCGCCGCCGCAAGTCACACGACGACGACGGGACGCCCACGCCCACGCCCAAGGCCTCTCGCGACAAGTCGGGAGGTGCTCGCGCGCAAGTGGAGGCGCTTGCCGTCGCCAGCGTTGCGGGCGTGGTCGCTGCGCTGGTGGTACTGTAGAGTGAGTCTTTGCGTGCACGAGATGGACGGGTGTGCGAAGGACGCGGCATGGTAATCGCTCGCCGCAATCGACGGGCGCGCGCGGTTGACAATCCGGCGGATTGTGCCGTCGAGACGATTACGAAGAGATGAGCCGCTCGATAGTCTCGCTTGTTTGCGCCTTCTGCTGGTTTGATATGCTATTAAAATGAATCGAGGCGGGCTCTAGCCCTGTCTCTTTGGCAATGGACGCGATCCGGTCCGCGTCGTGACGGGTGCCGGCGTTCTACACGTTGGTTGAGTCTCTTGTTGCCATTGGCGCGCTCTCTACACTGTCAATGCAACGCAATGGCGCTCGCCATGAGAAATGCCCCGCGTCACGCCGGTCAGGGCCACCACTCGGCCTTTTCGTCACGTCGAGCGCGTTTGCTCGCGCAGGACTCGCGGTCGCAACGCGCACGTGCTTGCTGGGGCTGCCGGTCACGTCGACACACCTTCGATCCCCCTGCCTTCCTCCGGAAGTTCTAGGACTGTCCGAGTCTCAGTGGGTGCGAGCTCGACGCAGGACAGGCGATAGAACCACCAAGACGGGTTCCGAAAGCGACGGAACCCCGTTGCAAATCCGCAATGCGATGCGTAGAGGCCCACGACGTTCCTTGAACGCTGGCAGCTAGTATTTCGCGCTGCGTTGGACTGCTGGCCGACTTGCAGTAGACGTGTAGACCACATGAGGCTCCCAGCTTGAGACTCGAAGATGAACGGGACCCGCTGGTCCTTTACTGGCGAGATCAACTCACGCCGCGCTCGTCGCAAGGCGGGCGGCGAGGGTCTCGGCCGACAGACAAGCCTTCCTGGTGCCTCTGTGTATGAGACATTGAGGCGCATGCCGCACACAAAGACGCATAGACGGCGGAGACGAGCGCACGACACGCGGATGCCGCGCACATCCCGCGAGGTGGTTGCCGGCCGGTCGGAAGCTCCGTCGTTGACGTTGAAGCGGCCGGCGCGCCGCTGGAGCTTTGTATGGGCGCCCCAGCGTGTGTCAGCACGTGCTGTTGTTGGTTTGCACGCGAGCCTGGCAGAACCGGGGCGGCTCATCTGCACGGAGTCGCTCGTCGTCGACACCACACTCCTCTATCCATTGAACTATGCACAGGGTAGGGTATGCTTGTACGCAGACAGGTGAAGGACATCCACCGCGAGCGTGCGAGCACCGGATGTTGTCGCCTTTCGCCCGTCGCCTTCCGGCCGGATCGCACATTGGGATACGGGAGGTGCCCTTCTGTTATTAGTACCGATTAGAGCCGATCCGTCTGCGAGAGAACACCCGCTGCTCCTGCCCTCTGCTGCGCCTCGCCGGCGGCTCCTCGGCCCGCCAGCGCACTGATCTCATTCTCAAACTTCCGAGCTAGTACTCAAAGCACTACCACCCACCCACCCCTCCAAGCCACCATGAAGTTCTTCCGCGTCTTCCTTGCCGCTGCCGTCATGGCCGCCGTCGCCATCGCGCAGGACACGACCACAGCCGCCTCGACCGCCAGCTCGGCTGCTGCCGCCACGACCACCTCAGTCTCGGGCTCGGCCGCCACGGCCACAGATGCGACGGCCAACGCCACGGCCACGGCCACGGCCACGGACGCTACGGGCTCGACGGCCGGCTCGAGCGCCACGGCCACCACCGTGGGCTCCACCGACGCGGACTCGGCCGCCTCGGACGCCACGACCACGGACTCCTCGAAGGAGACCACGGAGGAGAGCTCGGGCTCGTCGACGTCCTCGAGCTCGGAGGCCTCGGCCAGCGCCTCGGGCTCGGTCGGCTCGTCGGACGCCATGTCACTCGCGGTCGGCAGCGTCGCCGTCGTCACAGCCGCCGCCACGACCTTCTTCCTGTAAGCAGCAGCGTGAAGAATCCACGCGCCGCCTGCTGCTCGCCGACGTGAAATGCGGTGAACTGTACAGCACTACCCTCCGTCCCTCGCACTCTACGTGTGCCGTTCAAGAGACCTGAGCCGAGTCATTGGCTCTTGCCGTCGCAACGGAAACAGGGACCCACTGCATGTAACTAGAGGCCGACAAACAAACTGAAACAAATACAAACAAAACCTCGTGCATACTCCAATCAAGTCTCCATGTTTGATGCCGAGCACCAGGCGACCTCAAAGGATACCGACCGACCTGAGTCCCTTACAACCACGCTACTGACCTTGCTTCAGCTTCGTGAGCACTCCACCCACTTCTAATCGATAGAGGCGACTACTAGGCACGGTAGCTTCGAGTTCAGCGCTGGCGAACATCCTCGCGAGTGCTTCATCCTCAGGGATAATGGCTTGCATCGATGGAGAGAGCGCCTTGAAGTCGATGGCGGTCCCCTCGACGCGAGGGATTGCGATTGACACGAGGGTCCACTATTGAGGGCGACTGACGCACGCCACGCGCACGGTACAGTACGCGCTTCAGCTTTGTCTGTCCCGTTTTTATTCCTTTCTCCAGTCTAGGGTATGCTGTATTACAGGATTCCGACGTTGCTTGCTCAAACCTTGGTCCTCTCTGTCTTGATCAAGTTATGGCTCCCATCTTCATCTTGAGTCAGTACTCGACAAGAATATGCCGTACGACAGGTTTCTGACGTTTGCTTGCTTGGTCCCGCGCAGCTGTTCCTCGGATCTCGACCCTAATCTCAGTACTCAACCACAACTAACCGACGTTATCTTAGTATGTAACGGTTAAAACCGGTTCACCCTCTCAACCGAACCGGTTCGCCTTCTTGTTTGCACAATTCCGAGCCCGGTGGTGCACTTTCCCCCCTTTTCTAGGCCGCCAACACCAGGCGCCGCCTTCCATTAGCGATCATCCGCGGCAGGACCATCATCCGCCGTCCGTGACTGCTGCAGCGGCGAGCCCAGACGCCTGCCGAGACCGAGAGGGAGAGGGAGAGCGAAAGCCAGAGCACGAGATGCTGGGCGCACTGACCAGGACGCCAAGGGGCGCGGCGCCCGCGCTAGTGCGCTTCCGCACGGCGCTCATGTCGGACGTGCACGGCACGACCCACGGGCGCAAGCACTGGAAGAACAAGCCGCTCTTCCGCCGCGAGGGCGACAAGCGCTTCCGCAACGGACAGGAGGCCGCCGAGATGCTCATCGAGGAGGCACAGCGCCGCGACCCGCACCAGGCCGAGTGCGTCTCGCTTGTCAATGGAGGGCCGACTGACTGGATAACTGACTGACGGCGTTGATTGTTGCGCTTGGCAGCTTCCTGCAGGCGGTGGAGAGCTTCGTCAACTCGGTCGTGCCCGTGTTCGACCGCTACCCCAAGTATGCCTGGGTCATGAAGACGCTCATGGAGCCCGAGCGTGTCATCCAGGTGCGTCTCCGCCATTCTTTCCCTCGCCATCCCGATGACCGCTTCCTAACGTCGTACGATACGCTCCGACGCAGTTCCGCGTGCCGTGGATCGACGACACGGGCAACAGCCGCGTGAACCGCGGCTTCCGCGTGCAGTTCTCGAGTTCGCTGGGCCCGTACATGGGAGGCCTGCGCTTCCACCCGGAGACGACGCACGGCACGACCAAGTTCCTGGCCTTCGAGACCATCTTCCGCAACGCACTGGCCGGTCCCTTTGGCGCGGCGCACGGCGGGTCGGACTTCAACCCGGTGGACAAGAGCGAGGCCGAGGTCATGCGCTTCTGCCAGAGCTTCATGACGGAGCTGGCCAACTACATCGGCCCGCACACGGACGTGCCCACAGCCGGCGTTGGCGTCGGCCCCAAGGAGATTGGCTACATGTTCGGCCAGTACAAGCGTCTGCGCCAGATGCACCCGAGCGGCTCGGATGGCATCCTCAGCGGCGTTTACTTCTACCCGGAGGTCACTGGCTACGGCATCGTGCACTTCGCCAACCGCACCCTTGAAGCGCGCGGCGAATCGCTCAAGGGCAAGCGCTGCCTCATTTCTGGCAGCGGCACCGTCGCGCTCAGTGTCGCGGAGAAGCTGCTGGATCTGGGCGCCATCCCCATCGGACTCAGCGACATGTACGGCTACGTCGTCGAGCCGGAGGGGTTCACTAAGAAGAACATTGAGGAGCTCAAGCGCCTCAAGGCCGAGCGCAACGCCCGCATCGGCGGCTACATCATGTCGTCCACGTCGGCGCTGTACCACCCGGCTGAAGAGGGCTCCATCTGGGAGACCCCGTGCGACTACGCGTTCCCGTGCGCCATCCAGAACGACATTAAGGTGGACGACGTGCGCCTGCTCGTCAAGAACGGCTGTAAGGGCATCTTTGAGGGCGCCAACTTCCCCTGCACGGACGAGGTGAGTTTGAGCTGGTAACGTGTGATGGACAGCGGAAGCGCTTTTCTGACCGTGATGTACTGTGTTTGCTGCAGGCGATTGAGCTTATCAAGCAGCACAATATGGCGTTCGGACCTAACAAGGCGTCCAACAGCGGCTCGTTCGCGCTCGCGACCAAGAACCTCGGCACGACGGAGCTGACGCCGGAGGAGCTTGACGCGGTCGTCAAGGGTGAGTCACTCACTTCGTCACGGTTTGCCCATGGCTTGAGTTCCTATACCTAATGACTGTCTTGTGCTTCGGATGACAGAGTACATGACGGAGCTGCACGACCAGGTGGCGGCCACGGCCGAAGAGTTCAACTGCCCGGGCGACCTGCATGTGGGCACGAACATCGACGGCTTCATCAAGGTGGCGAGCGCGATGTTCCGCCAGGGCGTGGTGTAAATACGGTCGGACGGACGGACGTCTGGCCGGAGGCGAAGCTTGTAGATGAAGAGAGGAAGAAGAGTGATGGATTGGGTAAGGAGGTGGTTCGATGCCTCGAGGCTCCTCTGCGAGCCACTGAGTGGGACGAACGAAGAAATCGACGTGACTCCTTGGGAAACTGCTGTGTTGGAGCCGGTGACTTGGCGGTGACCGGCTGTGAGACGGTTGCCGGCTTTAGTACTCTCTGTCGGTTGGTTGGTGACCGTTGACGCCTTCCGAGTGTGTTCTTTCGACAGGGAGGAAGCGCCGGGCCCGCATCTCTTCACAACCCAAAGGATCACCGCGAGAGTTGCGGGCGCTTGTTATGCTTGGCGTTTTCTTCCGTTTTTCCATTGTGGCTTTCGCTATGGTGAGGGCGACGCGTCCGGGGCCGCTCCGGACTCTTTGCGCGCGAGAGTCGCGCCGTTGGTTCGCTGCGGACCGCGATGGACTCCAAAGGAATCTGAGTTGGCTCGAACACGAGCGCAAGGAGGGGAATCGACCGGCATCGAGTGCAACGGAGGAGGAGTCCGAGCGACAAGCAAGTGGTGGTGATACTAACGCGCGTGCTCTTTAGTCGCACGTGCATCACGTTGGACGAGGAAGTCACGGGTAAATCGAACGGAGCCGCTGACAGAGACACGCTCGACTGGATGCCCGAGTAGCATGACGCGGGTGTCGAGACGCAGCCGAGTCGTCGCGCTGGTCGCGATCCTGTCGACGTGTGTCGGCCGCTGCCTCTGCGCCAGCGATGTCAGCGTGACTAACGCTGCGTTTGCCGAAGCGACGCTGCCTCAGATGAGCACGCGCGCGGAGGAGGAGTCACGGTTCCTGCGCACGTCGGTCGGGTCCCTGGAGCGAACCGGTGAGTCTGCTGGGAGCTCCAGCGCAAGTGGCAGGGCATCCAACAGCGCCGATGGCTCTGAGGTCGAAACCAAATCCTCATCAAGCGACGGGAAGATGCCGATGTCGACGCTGCTGCTCGCCATCATCGCGCCCTGCGCCGCCATCATCGCGTTCCTCCTCACCTACTGCTTCTACCGGGGCAAACGGATGATCGGCATCACCAACGGCGGAGCACACGCGACCTCGGGCAGCACGCGCGGTAGCAGCAGTCTAGATGATGGCGACGCGCACCACACCAGCAGGAAGCACCGGCTGAAGTTCCCGTTCTTATCGAATCGAAGCGCTGACGACGGCACGTCCATCGCAGCAAACAACGCGGCGTCGATGCGGATCTCGTCCTCATCCTCCTCGCTATCGCCCGTAACTTCTCTGTGGCAGCAGCCTCAGTGGTGCGACCATCAGTCAGCCAGCAAGTCCACGAGATCGTTCGATGGCATTGACAACATCAAGAACCCGGAGACGCGAGACGCATCGTATACGAACATGCCGTCGCCAATCAACTCGAGTATTGCCGCGGCAGCGGCGACCGCAGCGACAGGAACGACGGCGTCGTCGGCCCACAGCTTTCAGAGCGCGCTGCGTGTCACGTCCGAGATCGGCGACGACGACCTCCGCTTCACAGCCAACGCGGCGCTTCTAGACGACGACAGCTACGCCAGCCTGGCAAAGTACCGGTGCCAAGACCCGAGCCGTGTGTTTCACAGCTCGGACTGGTCATCAGGGTTCTCGTCCAGTGGCGAGCAGATGACGAGGGTTGCGGACATCGAGGCAGCGACGCGTCTGACATCGCGAAGACGGCTGAGGTATGCGCTCGAGCGGCTGCTGAGTCGTTCAAACGCCGGTCGCGCAACGCCAGCGCTCGTGACGGTGAATCGTGACCAGTACGTTGTCCTTGGGGACGGGTCGCGACTAGAAGAGACGCCGCTAGCGTTCTTCGTCCGGTGCGTTGCGCTCAGGAGCGTCAACCGGTCGCCACTCGTGCTCAAGTTCTTCGCGCAGCAGGATGAGCCGCTCGCCCGCAACGAGTGGAACTCACTGCGCCGCGTGTACCAGCGTCAGCACCAGTGCAACCGACTTGAGGTTGGCGAAGATGAAGACGCCTGGCCGATTGTGGCAGAACCGGTGGACGCTCAGTTGCACCACACACTGGACGATCCGGATTCACCGATGGCCCGTTCGCTTGTCTGCTCGGTGCTAGCATTGCGCCCAGGCACGAGCACGACGTTCCTTCACGTCGCACGGAGCCAGGTCGACTGTTCTCGTCGGGTATCGGTGCTCCAGCAGCTTGAGCGGGTCGTTCGCGCCCTTCGAGCGCTTCACTCGTGCGGAATCGTGCACTGCGGGCTCCACATGACAGGTCTCGTTGTGTTTCCAGGCGACAAGCTCCGGTTCTGGGCGCTAGAGCACGCCACCCGATGCGGGGACCCCGTTGTTCCGTCGCTCGCTGCTGATGCCGGAGGCTTTGGAGGCAGCGCTGTGGTCGTTGACCCTGCAGTGGCTGAATTCATGGCGCCGGAGCTCGCGAGAGCGTACCTTCACGCGCAGCAGCAGCGCTCAACGGCGTACCACAAGCGCGTGGACCGCTACACGTTCGACAGCAGCGGCAGCGGCACCAACATTTGGAGCCGCATCAGTGGCAACAGCAGCAGCAGTAGCCTCAATCGGCACGGCGGTAGCAGCTTCGTCGAGGCCAATATAGCGGCTCCAGACGGTCTCGTGGCGTCACCAGCGCTGGACGTGTGGTCGCTGGGCGTGCTTATCCTCAAGATGTACTGCGCCGAAAAGCGGCTGGATGAGTTGCGCGCCTGGCAGCTGCACCGCCACGACAGCGACGCGCTTGTCAACGTGCACGGCGACGACCCGGACGTGAACGGGGTGCTGCAGCGCCTGGCGGACCCGCGCGCGTTCCGAGGCTTCGCGCGGTCGCTCGAGTTCTACGTCGAGCACGACGACGTCCGCGACCTCGCGCGGCGATGTCTGTCGCTGAATCCCGCGGCGCGACCGACACTGGATGAGGTGATGGCGCACCCGTGCTGGCAGCGATTCCGCCAGGAGCAGCAGTCGAGCAGCGGCAGCATCGATGCGGTGAAAGGAACACGAGTGGACAGCGCTCGCACGTCCGTGACGGTGTATCGTTCGACAGTCGTGCCGAGACAGCAGCAGAGCGACCTGCTGCTCGACATTGCGGAAGCTTATGGCGAGGAGGACGCGACAACAGTATCGGACTGCGACCGCGACAGCACCACGACCGAGTCAGTGACTGAGAATACCGACCGTCGATCCATCCAGAAGGAAAACGAGGTATTAGCGCCTCTAGCAGCACCACTGGAGCCACCGCTGCCTCCGAGTCTGTGGCTGCTGCTACCCCCGTCGGGAACGAAGTCGCTCACCACCGTCGAGAACTGGATCGTGCACCTCCAGGAGCTACAGACCGAGTACCGGTGTGATCGGTCGTCGTCCAGTTCCTCCTCATCACGCTCGTCGCGCTCGTTCGCTGGTTGGGAAGTCGAGAGGGAGTGGGGCGGTGACTCAGACGAGTTGCTCTTCCCCCTCGTCCCTATTTGCGAGCACTACACGTTATACGATGGCGTGGACCAAGCTCTTCACCACTCGAGCTACTGCGATCTACGCGCCTCCACCGACAGCGGAGTGATCCACGTGCCGGAGTCGCTTCTAGCGCTGGTCGTACCAGTTGTTCAGGAGACGCTGCTCTTCCTCCGCACGCGTGCGGTGCTCGTCAACGACGGAGACGACAGCGGGAACGCTGAGCACATCGCCAAAGTCAACGGGCTAGACGCCACGCAGTGGCAGGAGCTGCTGCTCATGTACGAGGCGCTTGAGTGTCTGCAGATCGTCGGCTCGAGCCTCATCTCGTCGCCGATGCTGGCGCCGCTGGGGCGCATGCTGGCGTCGGGCGACCGCGCACAGGCGCGGCAGGTGCTGGACGAGCTCAAGTGCCTTGTGTTCAGCGCCGAGAAGCGCGAGTTCGTGCGTGGACTGCTCGAGGTGCTGGCTGTGACGGACCCGGCAGCCGCGGCGGCGCTGTCCTCCGGCTCGCTGTCGTCATCGCCCATGTCGATGGCATCGCTCTCGCTGTCCGACCCGTCGGAGCTCGCGACGCGGCCGGCGGCGCTCGAGGTTTGCGACACGGCGGGCGAAGACACGTCTGCCTACGTGACCACGACGCGGTGGCTCTGTCCGCGCCACCACTGCCAGAACGAAGCCCGAGGGGACAGCGAGCGGCACGGGCAGTGCAGGACGCCAGCGGCAGCCTGAGCGTGCGAAAGCTTTTGCGCTTGGCTGAGTGATTTGATGTAGATATGGACACAGGACTGCGAACAGTAGCACAAGTGGCGTTCTGCATAATGAAGCGCTCGAATCGAGTCTTGACGAGTGGCCGATATAGTGGCAGGAGGACGGGAGATGCTCATGGTTTGTTGATCCTGTACAGTAGTGCCTAATGGTCCACCCAAAGCTCGCATGAAACTACAGAGCGCGACGGCGCGTTCTCTGGCCTCGCAGCATGCATCCATTGCTCCCCTTTGGACCGCATCATGCGTTCACCGCCAAGAGGAACATCGACACCATTTCATCCCAAACCGGCAAGGCTTCGACCGTGGAAAGCAGCGCAGACGCGAACGGCAGGCAGCAAAGGCAGCAGAGACAGCAGCGAGGCCAGAGAGCAGGACGAGAAGCTGCTCTGCTGCGCACTACGACAGAGAGACGGCAACGCGATCCGCGGAGCGAGGCGCGTTCAACGCATCTGGATACTCCTCGCTATGTCGACATGGGTCGGCGGAGCTCTTCGCTGGATCATCAGGTGTCGCTCTGACACAAAAAGTTCAGCGCGCCGGAGCAGTATTACCTGTTATAGTGCATATATAGCTTCAACAAATAGTGTTAGATGGTGCATATCAGGCGTAACACATTCATAATATTCTGTAATAATTAATATTATGTTGTTTAATAATGTTCAATATGGATTTTGTTCACTGCCAACTTCAACTTGAGGTTCCGAAGGCGCCATGAACATATAGTATAGTATACACGCAGTATACTTTAGCTTGGTCTCTGGTGGAGTCGTCACCTCCTTCTTCTCCTCCTCGCGCCCGTAGCACAAAGACTGGGGCGCCGCGCCTTGCGTTTCCTGTGATGTCCGAACGTCTGCGGTCGCCTTTTGGCGCTCGGTTGGTGCTTTAGAGCGGATGGGCGTGAAGAGGGGGACGAGGTGTCACGGGCCTGTTTAACAGCCTTCCCGGCCGTGAGCGACCCGTTCGAGCCCCGTGAAATCCGACGTTCCTCTCTCATTCTCCTCACAGCGTACTGTATTGCACCATGCAGGCGACCGCCTGAAGGAACCCGCAGCAGCAGCCATCATCCGCCGACACGCAAGGCTCAACGCGCTGTTTGACGTCCGCCGCTTGAACGTGCGTGTTGACTTCGAGCGTAGGACTGCAACTCGCCCCACCTTCGAGCTGCAAATGCACCAAAAGTGTATCTTTCCCCGTTGTTTGGCGCGTTCGGAACCGCATTTTGACGAAAATGGCGTTGGAATTCAGCATGAACAGGCAAACAACGCAAGCGAGAGGACGTGGCGTAATCCGCCGTCTCGTCCACAATTATAATACGCTTTAGTAAACTTTAGTCTCTATTAGTCACAACTACTGTACTGCAGCACCACCCGAATTAAAATAATTATAAACCGAATTAAAACCCCAAGTGCATCGACGAGGAGCTCTGCCACCTGACGGACTGACTGCTGTCAGTCTGTCCATAGCAACTCTAGGAATCTGGGACTAGAGCAGAGCACTTCGTCTGGGCCTTCGAACGCGCCGCCGATCGCTTTGCTCAGTCTCCAATTCACCCCGCGCCGCGCACCCGAGCCCCGCATCCATCCAACCAGCGAGTCGAGCATGACGGCGAGTCCCGACGTTGCGGCCACGCCTTCTCCACCTGCCGAGAAGGTGTCCTGCGGGCAGGCGGTGCAGCGGCAGATCGTCAAGCACTGGACGGTGCCGCCCAAGTACCGGTCGGCAGAGCAGGACGCGGCCGAGGCGTTGCTCATCACGGCGTACCTGGGCAACAACCGCTACTGGGCCGTGCCGGGCATCCCCTTCTCGCGCTGGTACCTCTTCTTCGCCAGCTTCATCGTGCAGTTCTGCATGGGCTCGCTCTACTCGTGGTCCGTGCTCAACAAGCCGCTGGACAGCCACATCTACGACGACGCCAAGGCCGAGCGCGCCGTCAACGCCTTCTACATCGCCGTCGGCGTCTTCGGCACCACGACCGCCATCATGGGGCCCTGGATCGAGCGCAACGGTCCGCGGAATGGCGTGCTGCTCGGCACCACCTCCTTCTTCATCGGCAACATCATCGTCGCCATTGGCGTCCACTACAAGGAGATCGCGGTCGTCTACCTGGGCTACGGCCTCTTCTGCGGCTTCGGCATGGGTCTGTGCTACATATCACCCGTGTCGGCGCTGCAGAAGTGGTTCCCGGACTACCGTGGCACCGCTGCAGGCTTCGCTGTCGGTGGCTACGGCGCTGGTTCGGTAGTCTGGGGCAAGGTCTATCTGCCGACCATCAAGGCGGTCGGGCTGTCCAGCATGTTCATCTTGCTGGGCGGCGTCATCGCCGGCGCGCTGTACATCTGCGCCATGATCCTGCGCAACCCGCCGCTCGACTTCGTCGTTGGTGGGCTCAACATCCACGGCGAGGCGGTCGAGGAAGCCGAGGAGGCGCTGCACCGCGGGGAGAAGCTCAGCGTCATGTCGGCGCACGAGTACGAGTCGATCACGACGCCCTCGGCCAAGGACATTGAGGATGTGCTCGAGCCGACCGACAACGCGCACGCACAGGTCAAGAAGCTGACGCTGGTGCAGGCCATCCTGACGCCCGACTTCCTTTTCATGTACCTCATGTTCTTCGCCAACCAGCTCTTCGGACTCATCGTGCTGTCCAAGCTGTCGAGCATGTGCGTGGACATCTTCGGCAAGTCGGCGGACCAGGGCGCGGACATCGTGTCGGCCAACGGCGTATTCAACTGCTGCGGGCGTCTGGTGTTCCCCATGATCACGGACCTGCTCATCCGCTGGTTCAAGATCGACCACGCCATGGCGCGCAAATGCCTGTACTTTTACGCGCTGGCCTCACAGATCATCATCATCGCGCTCATGCCGACGCTGATCGAGAACGAGAACTACACGGCCTTCGTGTGCTTCGTGTTCATCCTGACGGCCAGCTACGGCGGCGGTTTCGGCACCATCCCCGCCTTCCTCACCGACATGTTCGGCGCCTTCAACATTGGCGCCATGCACGGCCTGATCCTGACGGCCTGGTCCATCGGCGGTGTCGCGGGCGGCGTCTCCTTCACCAGCGCGTACAAGAACATGATCAAGGACGGCACGTCCATCCCCGACGCGTACATCAGCAATATCCACAAGATCCTCATCGTCGTCTGCGTCTGTGGCGTCGCTGTGCTGTTCGTGCGCACGGACCCGCGCGACCGCTTCGCGCCCGGTTACCAGTACACCATGTGTGGCAAGCGTGTGATCAACATCAAGCCCAAGCACAAGCCCGAGGAGCCGCTGCTGAACGCCGCGTAGGCCAAGGAAGCTGAGCGAGCGGTATGCGCAGAGTCCCGATGGCGGAGATTAGCAGCTATCTCTTGTAGCCCGCGTTGTGCGAGCGTTTGTATATTGGAGTGGCTATTAATGAACCTTCATATCTTTTCCCTGTCATTCAACCGCCGCGTCGTTTCGCATTTTCATCTGAAGTACTGAATTTGAAGTATTGCGACTGTCGAAATTCAGATTTTTCATGATTGTTATTGGCTAATAGTTACGAAGGAGTCTGAAATTATAACTCAGTTCAGTTTGTCACATTGTCTGCAGATACTTTTTCGAGATCGCATGCAGCTTCAGTTCTGGTACTACAGTGTGGCAACAGGGCGCAAGATGCTACTGTTTTTCCACCAGGATCTGCACCAGAACAAGTCCTACTCCTGCTGTATCTCATTCGTCAACCACTGCATTGCTTCGGAACCGAGAGCCAACCGCTGACAGCCATCACCTCCATTCCAACACCTTCGCAAGGACGCAATCTGCACCATTGTGCGGCCCTGGGATGACCTCACACGGCACCAACAACAATGCTATAGATCTCAAGATATTCGATTGATCAGGCCTTCGGCGGGACATGGCTAAAGGAAAACAAACTCATACAGAGACGACTCCGTTGCCGTCGTCACACAGTCGAGCGCTTACACGTCGAGAAGTAGCTCGTCCTTCTCGGGCTTGTTGGACTTGATGCTGACGATGCGGCGGCCGAAGACGCTGAGGTGGTAGCCCGGCTGGAAGCGGTCCTTGGGGTTGGTGCGCACGAGGAGGATGAAGGCGGCACCGATGCACACGAGGATGAAGATCTTGTGGATATTGCTGATGTACGCCTCCGGGATGGACACGCCGTCCGCGACCTGTCCGCGGTACGAGTTGTTGAACGAGATGCCGCCGGCCACGCCTCCTAGCGACCAGGATGTGAGGATCAGGCCGTGCATGGCGCCGATGTTGAAGGCGCCGAACATGTCGGTGAGGAAGGCGGGGATGGTGCCGAAGCCGCCACCGTAGCTGCCTGTGAGGATAAAGGCGAGGATGCAGAAGAGGGTGAACTCGTCGTTGCGGAAGAGCGTCGGGAAGATGGCGATGATGATGATCTGTGAGGCCAGCGCGTAGAAGTAGAAGCACTTGCGCGCGAATGCGTGCTCGAGCTTGAGCCAGCGGTGCAGCAGGTCGGTCATAGTGGGGAAGAAGAGGCGGCCGCAGCAGTTGAAGACGCCGTTGATGGACACGATGTCGGCGGCGCGGTCGGCGCTCGTGCCGAAGATGTCGGTGCACATGTTGGATAGCTTGGACAGCACGATGAGGCCGTAGAGCTGGTTGGCGAAGAACATGAGGTAGAGGCACACGAAGTCGGGCGACAGGATCGCCTGGATCAGCGTCAGCTTCTTGACATGTGCGTGCGCGCTGTCTATCGGCTCCACCACGTCCTGGATGTCCTTGGCGGACGGTGTTGTGATGGACTCGAACTCGTGATTGGACATGACGCTTAGCTTCTCGCCGCGGTGCAACACCTCCTCGGCTTCCTCGACCGCCTCGCCGTGGATGTTGAGTCCGCCGACGACGAACTCCGGGTGCGGGTTGCGCAGCACGATCGCGCACACGAAGAGCGCGAAGGAGATGGCGCCGCCCAGCAGGAAGAACATGGACGGCAGCCCCACCGCCTTGATGGCGGGCAGGTATACCTTGCTCCACACGACCGAGCCGGCGCCGTAGCCTCCAACAGCGAAACCCGCCGCCATGCCGCGGTAGTCCGGGAACCACTTCTGCAGAGCCGAGACGGGCGAGATGTAGCAGAGGCCCATGCCGAAGCCGCAAAAGACGCCGTAGCCGACGTAGACGACGCCCATGAGGTCCGCGTAGAGGCCAATGCCGACGATGATGTTGCCGATGAGGAAGGACGTAGCGCCCAGCACGATGCCTGCGCGCGGGCCGTGGCGCTCGATCCAGGGACCCATGATGGCGGTCGTGGTACCGAACATGCCGACGGCGATGTAGAACGAGTTGACTGCCTTCTCGGCCTTGGGGTTGTTGAACAGGTACGTGTCGATGGGCTTGTTGAGCACAGACCACGAGTAGAGCGAGCCGATGCAGAACTGCACGATGAAGCTGGCGAAGAAGAGGTACCAGCGGTTGAATTTGATCCACTTGGCCGTCAGGTAGCGTTTCTTGCCGACGTACACGGTCAGCAGCCAGTCCTCGGCCTCGTCCTGCAGCGGGTCGCGGTGCTTGGTCGGCACTGTCCAGTGCTTGATGATCTGCGCGCGCACCTTGCCGCCGCAAGACGTGCTGGGCGCCTCCTCCTGGCCCATGGCTGGTTCAAAGTGCGGTCGGTCGGCTGGCGAAGAGCGGGGTGGTGCGCGGCGCGGCGTTGATTGAGAAGTGAGCGACCGGAGCACCGGCCAGGCGTCCAACGAACAAGAGCAGCAGAAAGAGGGCAGCGAACGGCGCCTGGTAGGGCGCGGTGAGGCATGGAGGCGCTGCTGCGGTCAGGGAGGAGGAAAGCGCCGAGAGAGGAGTTAGTATATGCTAGTGCTGATATGGTGGGGCATTGATGTCGGTGGTAATGACGGTGGTAAGGAGGATCCGATACAAAAGTCAAGTGAATTGGGGTCCCACGGATCCGTTTGACGTCCAGCTTCAACGTGCGGTATGTTTACACTGCGAGAGACTTGGACGAGCATTTTGTACTAGGATTTGTATACTGTGCCGCGAGTCGGGTATTACAGTGACACCGCCGTAGAGTTGTATTTTAGCAATCAATTCCCTGTTTATAGTGATCATGTGTTTTGTTTACCAACGTGCTTGGCAGTGCAGCTTTTCAAGATCCGGGAACCTGTAATAGTTGATATTCTCAAAACGGTGCGGTAATTCAAGGTGACTGGTTTCTGTACGCAGAGTGGGACGTGACTAATCAGTCGAGATTAAAACTATACGACACTGCCAATAGCCACTTCTCGCACTGTGAGGCTCCTCAAGATCGACTTGAGCCCACCCAAGCCGCTTCATGGCTCGAGCCTTATCGACTGTAGAGCTGCCAGAGAACTTCGGACAAGCAGGAAGAGGGGCGACTGACCTGGTTCAAGCGCCAAGCTGAGCGCGGCCTTGCGTTTCGCCCGCTGTCATCGCCGGTTTTTAGAAGAGCTCCTAGTATCGAAACTGCAGCTTCAACCGAAGAGATCGACCTTCCGCACCCTACTTATGGTGTTCTACACGTGAGATTACACTCTTGTTTGGCCCAATTCGAGTCCCGAGCCGTAAACTCAAGCGGGATGCGAGGCGCCTCCTCCTTTTATCTCATTCCGGGCTTGCGTGTCGGCGGATTGCCTCGACCCAGCGTGTCTCTCCGATCGAGCAGGTTGTTTCGGGCTCTTGGCTCGGCTACCATGTAAACATGCGAGCACTGCTTGAGCTTGAACGTACCACTGAATGGAATAGATACAACACATCGCTGTTTGAATACGTGGGCCATGGATTGAGCGATTAAATAAGTCGCTTTCGCTTTGGATCACCGATTGATCGGCCCACGCACCGGTAATCGCCGCTACCCCAAATTCCGACTGTCGCTGTCTTCCTATCGGATAGATATGAGGCCGCAGTGGGCCGCGAGTAGTTGCCGGTCGTGTTGATCTCTTGTCCGTTGCTTATTAATCCACGTCTAACACTCGTGCTCTTCAGCCCATTTGGGTATCGCAGGACATCTATTGGCATCCACATTCCAATCAATACATCGCGCTAGCGCTACCATGATATCTGTGCTACAGTATGATCTGCCAGCGGCGTCGGGAGTCGACCCTCCCTTCCACAGCGAGCCCAGAAAAAACGGGTTGAGGGTACCGAGAAGCTGTCGAGAAGCACGCGCGCTAGTGCGTCTGCGAATTCGACGCCGAGTGTTGACCGCTCTTGCGAACGTGGTAATCCGCCCGGCGCCATACCGTCGCTTGTCGCTCACCTCTATCGCTCTGTCCGGGGCGACAGTGATACCAAAACACAGAAAATAGAGGCCTCGTCGGCACCACTGCAACGCCAAGACGGGAGGAAGGGCAAGTAAGTCCTGCTCACGTGTGTTCCGATACACTGGGAACGAGCTACCCACTCTCTTCAAGATCAACGAGGGGGCCTTCCCGCTCGGCACCACGACGAAGACGACGAGTCTTCTCGCCTCATCGTGGCGCCGTCGAGAACCCCACGCGTGCGCTGTGGGTGACGACGCAACGCCAGGAAGCAGCAGTTTCCACGTGCGACTCCCCCATCTGTCTAACTCGGGATCTATGCACAAGGCGGAGTCCCACGCTGAATAAGGCGCGCATCCCGCTCCCAGGACCACGGTTGGGCCTTGCGTGTCGGCAGATGACTGACGTCAGCGACGACGCCCCGATGGGTTAGCGAGATGAACGTCACTCATGCGGCGCACGGTGCCGCATCATACAGGAGAGCATAGGGAGGCGATGCCGACCAGCCTGACGGTCTCCGCTCCTCATGCAAGTCCGTGACGCTCGCATCCCGAGCGCTGGACGAGGTCTGCGGTCGCTGGCGTCGCCGCCGAGGCGCTCAGTCTGATAAATTAAGGGCGAGGGAACACACCTCTCCATTCCTGGCGTAGTGTTATCGTGTGTGCTCCTGGCGGTGGCGAGTCATTCCCGGTGTCAATGACGGACGCTACCAAGCAGCGCGCCGTGCCCTATTGATGTCGACGACGCGAGAGATCCTCGTGTGCTTGGCGGTCGACCGCACGGCGTGTCTTGTCTAGCACACGCGTTCGTGTTCGTGTTCTCGCCCCTTTCCGGTGTTGCTTTCGTCTTCCGGTGGTGCTCGCGGCAATCCGCTAGAACGCAAGTCGCGTCAGGGCGAAAATGGGGCGTGTCGCGCACCGGAAAGCGGCGATCGCCGTCACGCCGACTCTGGCGACGCGAGCAACTCGTCGAGTGTTGTAAGACGCCACACCGTCCGATGTAGACGTTCTGCCGCTAGCCCAACCACGACAAGCGCCGCTGTGTGGTTGCGTGTTCTTCTCACGGTCAGCGCCATGACCTTAGCTCTATCGACACGCCTGAGGTAAGAGCAGTGCTTGACAGCTCTACCACTTTCAGCGCCGCATTCCAGCCTCCGACGCTCTCGACATGGAAACAAGGCAATGCATGACGATGGTTTGTTGATAACAATCGCCTTTCTCATTACCAGTTGATAGAATATAGACACTTGCAAACGGACGAGCCTTGCGCGGCGGTCGGAGACGCGTTCCCCCCCCCCGCCTGCCGCTGAGGCCCGTCACTCCCATGAACACTAGAGGTATAGCCAACACCGACACCTGCTCCGCTGCTTAGACGCGCTCGGCGACCAGGAGCTCGTCCTTGGTGGGCACCTTGCCGGCCTTGGGCGCGAAGCTGATGACGCGCTTGCCACAGAGCGAGTAGTGGTAGCCAGGCTCAAAGCGGTCGGCCGGGTCAGTGCGAATGAAGAAGATGAAGACGGCGCAGACGCACACGACGACGAAGATGGCATGGATGTTGCTGATGTACGCATCCACGATGGACTTGCCCGACTCGATCAGGTTCGTGTACACCGTATTGAAGGAGATGCCGCCCGCGACGCCGCCGATGGACCAGGCCGTCAGGATGATGCCGTGCATGGCGCCGATGTTGAAGGCGCCGAACATGTCGGTGAGGAAGGCGGGGATGGTGCCGAAGCCGCCGCCGTAGACCGTCGTGAGGATGAACACGAGCACGATGAAGACCGTGTACTGTTCGTGGCGGAAGAGCGTGGGCAGCAGCGCGATGACGGTGATCTGGCAGACCAGCGAGATGTAGAACATGAGCTTGCGGCCGAAGGCGTGCTCAATCTTGAATACGCGCACGATCACGTCCGAGATCATGGGGAAGAGCAGGCGGCCGACGCAGTTGAAGACGCCGTTGATGGACACGATGTTGGCTCCCTGGTCCGCCGTCTTGCCGAAGATATCGACGCACATGGTCGAGAGCTTGGACAGCACGATGAGCCCGTACAGCTGGCAGCCGAAGAACATGAGGTACAGCGTGATGAAGTCGGGCGACTTGATGGCTTGGATCAGCGTCAGGTTCTTGACCTTGGTGTGCGCCGACGCGTCCGGGCCGGTCTCGTCGATCAGCTCCTGCAGCTCGCGGTTGTTTGGTGTCATGATGGACTCGTACTCGTGGCTCGACATGACGCTCACCTTCTCGCCGCGGTGCAGCGCCTCCTCCACGTCATGCACCGCCTCGCCGTGCATGTTGAGGCCCGCCACACTGAACTCGTCGTGCGGGGTGCGCAGGATCACGGCGCAGATGTACAGCAGCACGGTGAAAATGCCGCCGATGACGATCCACATGAGCGGCAGACCCACCGCGTCGATCACCGGCAGGTACACCTTGCTCCAGACGACCGAGCCAGCGCCGTAACCGCCGACAGCGAAGCCAGCAGCAGTGCCACGGTAGTCCGGGAACCACTTCTGTAGCGCCGACACAGGCGAGATGTAGCACAGGCCGCTGCCGAAGCCGCAGAAGATGCCGTAGCCCACGTACAGACCGGCGATTGACTCGAAGTGCAGCGAGATGCAGGCGATGACCGTGCCGATGAAGTACGAGGTAGCGCCTAGCAGGATGCCCTGGCGCGGGCCGTTGCGCTCGATCCAGGGACCCATGATGGCCGTGGAGGTGCCGAAGACGCCGACGGCGATGTAGAAGGCGTTGACGGCCATACCCTTCTTCGGGTTGTTGTAGATGAGCGTGTCGATGGGCTTGTTGAGCACGGACCACGAGTAGAGCGAGCCGATGCAGAACTGCACGATGAAGCTGGCGAAGAAGAGGTACCAGCGGTTGAACTTGACGGAGCGCAGCGCCCAGTAGCGGTTGTTGCCCAGATACAGCGTGAAAAGCCACGACTCGGCCTCGTCCTGCTCCTTAGACCGGTACTTAGGAGGTACCGTCCAGTGCTTGACGAGCGCGCCGCGCACCTTGGAGCCGCACGAAGCGCCCGCGGGCAGCGTCGGCGTCGTCGGCGTCGGGGAGAGCGCGGGGCCGGCCATCGTTCACGAGAAGCGGAGGTTGTGGTGGTGTGGAGAAGACCGAGGGGCTGCAATTGCGCGCTAGACTGCCAATTGAGGAGTGAGCAGGCGGGAAGGCGGCCCGCCGGTCGGCGAAGACAAGAAGGGCGCCTCCATGGGGAGCGATCCTACTGGTGGTACATCATCGTCAAGGAAGCGATATGAGTGCGAATTACATATCACAATAGCTGCTGGCGGGGTTAATCATTAGGGTTTGTCGGGCTGAGACCTTGGTACCGCGCTGTACTTGGAGTTTGTATGACTTGGGACCGTAAGCGCGAATCGTGATACGTTATTGGGGCGACTTCAAGGGGGACAAGCGCCAAGTTCAAGCGGTGTAAAAGGGATTCCAGTCACGGCGACACTTGGCGCTAAACCCTGAAAGCACTCGTCAACTGTATGCGTCTTTTCGCTCCCAAACATCACCAGCGACTTGCGTTTCGCGCGATTTGCTGCCCCCCACCCCCCGGCTCTGCCTGTCTTCACTGGTCGTTCTCTCTTGGGTTTTGTATAGGATTTCACTTACTGTACACTTGGTTAAACAATGTGTAGTATGGTGCGGTATGGTACATAACCCACGCGTGATGACGGGGAGAGCGACTGACTGGCTTGACTCGCGTGCCAGCGACCCCCGATCTCACTTGAACTTTGTATGCGGGAACTGATACGCTCGAAGCACAGACCGCCGGTGAGCGACCACGCAACAGGGCCCGGCGACGAAACTTTTGCCGGCGGCAACTGTAAGAACCGAACAAGGCGGCAGGCCGTTAAACGAGCGAACGTCTGCCGCGGGACGTGTGGGGAAGACCGCTGATTCAGAAGGAACTCAGCCCAACAGTACAATGTACCGTATGGCGCTTCATTCTACAGTTGGAACCACTGTCCATTCTCAGCGGGCTCGATTATCCGAAAACGATAATCGCCAATTCTTTAGTGTACACTACGCCAAAACTGCATTTTCCCAACTGTAGAATTTGAAATTGAGATCTCTGCAGTGCCGAACTACAGTAGGAAGGATCCACAATAGAACTCTGTGATCATTATCATCGCAGTGGGAAAGACACAGAACCAGACAATACACTACAGTATGTACTGGTACTACCAAAGGTTGGGCGGTCGAGATCCTGTCGGTGGCTTCTGATCGCCAGCCAACATCCAGAGTTTCCTGTGTTTCATTTCACCTGTATAATTGAATACACCGTTCTTTAGACAGACTGTTGAATCATCATAACCATATAAGCCACAAGGAATAAAACCTGTCAAAAATAATGTCGGACCGAGGCGAAGCATGTTCGGCCACCCGCCAACTGATCACCAGATGCTCGTGTTTGAAGGTTGAAGCTGACGATGGTGCTCGGTCTGTGCTACGGGAGAAAGGGCACCTTGAACTTCTGATCGTCCATCACTCTGCCATAACAGAGTGATAGTTTAGTGCAACATTTTATGGTCCACACAAATCGACGAGTTGGCTACAGTAGATGTCACTTTCTGATCTAAGCAACCTCTTTTTCTTGGCCAAAGTGCTAACTAAATCGTTAATTTTTACATGTTTCCTCGATGTTGTCGCCATGTTAATCTGGCTCGCTTGACACTCCGCCAACTTCAGCTACGCCCTCGTCCTAGTGTAATGTATACAAGCGCTATACAGTACCGATGAGTGCGCGAGTGCTGATCTTGCCGTGACTTGAGCCGAACTGCAGTTTAATCACCGGCGGAGGTGCCGAACCTGCGCTTTCGTTGAACGTGAGCCGGAGCTGTGCAGCTCACAGCCTCAGTCCTGCCTTTCGATAGTGGGGTGCGCTTCAGTGCTGTACTGTATGCAACAAGCACAGTGTTCGGCACTGCAGTTTTAGGCAGACAAAGTCGCTCCAAAGCTGTTTTTAGGCGAGCTAATGACCGCGACCCTCACTGCACTGCATTGTGCTGGGCTTTGGACAGACCGAGTTCCATTTGAGCTTTATCACTTCCTTGTAGGGTACAAGACTCTTGCTAGCTCAATACGTATGCATAGCAATAGTACTGCCTTATGCAGTACGGTAGAGTACCCGCGCGCCCTCTCAAGAACATGTTGAAGATGACCAGGGTGCATTAATAGAGCCGCACAGTGAGCCCTCCAGATCTCAGGAGCGGGAGGGCGAGTGCTTGCGTTTCGAGCGAATGCAGCGCGTTAAATCCGGCGTCGGACATACATTCGCTGAGTCTAGGAGACCTTGGGAGGGGACAGACGCATGACTCAAGTTGAGAACGCAGACAGCGCGGGCACTCGAAAAAAGCGGCGATTAGCCACCGGTGACGTCGTCGGCGTCGGCGTCGGCGCGCGATGGTTTAACACTAAGGTTCCCTGCCAGTTTAGTAGAGATATTTTTTCGTCACAAGAAAATATCTCGTTTGAAGTCAATATGAAATTTACTGAAACAAATAAGCTATGAAAAGATAGAGCTCAAACCGTGCTATTTTTAAATACATCCATTAGACAAACAAGTACTTTTTTTTTTCAAGTAAATTAGATGTAACAGCTAATGTATATTTCTTTGATTCGACCATTTAGTAGAGATTTATCTTGGATCCTGTGTTATAAAACCATATGGTTTTCTTCCTCAATCAAGCGCTTTCGAATTTTACAAAGTACGAAAATAAACGTATAATTTTGTATTTTGTATTATATTCGTTTCATACATAATTTAATTATGGTGATTTGAACACTAATTTATTATTTTCATCGAATCTCCAATTTTAGCCACTGCTGTATTAGTCGTTAAGAGGGCTGTCAATGACGTAACAGTTCAAGGGTTCAAACCGTTTCGTGGTCGTGTGGAAAGTTAAGTTGTCATTTTGGTAAAATCTTGGTGCCGGGGTTCCAAGAGCAGTAAACGCACATGCTGTACGTCCCCTCCTCACTTCTTCATGTACTAACAAATGAATGCGTGCATTGATATGTACAGTATAATATGAAGGCCATTTAACCAACCGCTTTCTGCTTCTCGCCCATATTGGCGGCGCTTTTCTGCTTTCTGTTTGGCTTTTCGTCCTAACCTTCAATCTCAGAGAGTAGCTCCCGCGTCACCAGCTTCCCGCCTACAGTCACTGTCGTCCGCTTACGGCTTCGCTTTCTCTTGGGCGGCGGCAGAACAAGTAGGCTGTCCTGGACCACCTCCTTGATCTTGAGCCACTCCGCGGCGCGGATACCTTGAGGAGTACCGTTGCGCTCAAAGTTTCCTATGAACTCGAACATCCGCGGCAACGGCAGAGTGAAGAGGCCGCACGCTCGGAATCCTGCCTGGATGTTTGTCGAAAAGTTGCACGCGGACCACGCAAACCCAGCCAGTCGAATCGCAGTGACCTTGTTCAGCGTCACGGTGTTGCTATCTCCGACGAACTTGTCAACAAGGCAGCGTAGCTTCCCCTTAAACTACCCGAACACTGCGACGTCCAAGGGCTGGAACAAGTGCGTCGCGATCGACGGCAGGCACACAAAAAAATGCGCAGAGCACGCGCAGTCTCGATGATTCCGTGGCTGTAATGGGAGCTGCATCCGTCCATAATGAGGAGGAGCGGCCAACACACTGTCGCTGGCACGGACTCGGAAAAGAATCACAACCATCACTCAAAGAGACCATTGTTCATGAACGCGGAATCCGTCGTCATCACGGCGGTACCTGGGACGTCGCACCCGTCTAACACGTCGAGTCGAACGGTCTTTCCAGGTAAGGTGAACAGGGGCGGACCCACGCACCCATTCGCACTCCCACACGCGACAACAGTGAGATGAAAATGGGTGGTGACGTCAGTGCTCCACACGTTGTTGGATCCACGCAGCGCGACGACCTTCTTGCTCTTTTTCCGTGTCTCGAACGCGGTCTCGTCCATGTTAAAGACCTGTGACGCGCCGATGCCGTGTTCGCTCAGCAGCTTCGCCAGCACGTTGAACAGCGAGCGCATGCCGTCTCTGTCCACGTTGTTGCGAGCGACTGACTGATACGGATGCCCAGCGCAGGATAACGTTGGAGTGAGCGTCGATACCAGCCATCGCCTAGTCGCTTTCTGTATTGGGCCCTAATGCCTATTACATGGCGCAATCCAATTACGGGTTAGTATGCACCACACTAATCCTCATGGATCACCGAGTGCCGTAAACATGATGTCTGATCCATGTTTACACACCAACACTCACGGTAGTGATCAATGATTACGACCGCATGGAATGTTCTCGAACATTCTCGAGTGTTCTCTGCACACGTGTCTTGTGCATGATGATGGTTCCTGTTGGGAAACTATCTGGTGACGAGGTCGACGTGTCATTGTAGGTACATGTTGTTGATATCAGCCAATCACAACGTGCCACGTGGCAGGGAGGTTCTTCGAAGAAGAACCTCACATTGAAGTTCAAGTTGGAGAATGTTCTCCTGGTCCAAGCCTCAAGCTCAATCTGATTCAACCCAAGGTTTTATATTGCATGTGTAGGTTGACTGCATTTAACCCCATAGGACTCTAGTGGTTTTATGTTTGTAGGATTCAGGGACAATAAGCTCATTTCAATTCAGTTGCAAATTTTCCGCGTTCTACTCAAGTCTTCCCTTCCTCCTTCCTTCCAAGTCTGGAATAAAGTCTTCCTCCAAGCGCAAGCGTGCGTGCCGTGTTTTGGGAACTGTCGTGGACAGCGCCCCATTACA
>JAASGW010000229.1:0-42706 GCA_023334395.1 Phytopythium sindhum
AGGACAAGGTGGTAGTGATCACGGGCGGCGGACGTGGCATCGGCAAGATGATGGCCGACGGCTTCGTGCAGAACGGTGCCACCGTGTACGTCGCCTCGCGCAGCCTGGCCGCGTGCGTCGAGACGGCCGACGAGCTGAACGTCAAGGGCCCTGGCAAGTGCATCCCGGTGCGGTCCCTGTTAATGCGTGGCGTTGGGGTTCACCATGACGAGTCGGTCTAACGCTTGAGACGCATCCCCGCAGCTGCAAGCCAACTTGACGACCGAGGAGGGCTGCAAGGCGCTGGCGGACGAGATCGCCAAGCGCGAGTCGTGCGTGGACGTTCTCGTCAACAACTCGGGCGTCACCTGGGGCGGCGACCTGGAGCACCACCCGGAGAAGGGTGCGTTCGTGCTTCACTACGCTCGTGCGGTGCTAGAACTGACTGACTGACTGACGATCCGCTCCCTGCCTCCGCCAGCGTGGGACCGCGTACTGTCGGTGAACGTCAAGGGTCCGTTCTTCGTGGCGCGGCACCTGCTGCCGCTGCTGGACGCGGCCGCCACGTCGCCTGACGCCGCGCGCATCATCAACATCGGCTCGGTGGCCGGCCTCATGCCGCAGGCCATGGACACAGTCGCGTACGACACGTCCAAGGCGGCGGTGCACCACATGACACGCGTGATGGCGGCCAAACTAGCGCGCCGGCCCAACGGCGGCCACATCCTGGTGAACGCCATCGCGCCGGGCCTCGTGCCCACCAAGATGACCAAGGGCATCACGGACGTCACGGGCGCGTCGCTGGACGACGTGGCCGTCGGCATTCCCATCGAGCGCTACGGCAAGGACTTCGACATGGCCGGGCTCGCCATCTTCCTGGCGTCCAAGGCCTCGGGGTGGATCACGGGCATGGTCATCGCGGCCGACGGCGGACAGATCGGCGCCGCCGAGTCCAGCATCATGTCGAACCTCTAAGGATGGAGCGAGTGTGTGTATGCCAAACGGAAGGTGTATTGATTCTCACAGTAAAATGGATATGCTGATAATTCCTTAAAAGTATGCATTATCGTAGCTCATTCGTTACCAAAGGTCAAATGCGAATGGCGAGTCGACACTTTCACGAGCTCCTCGCCATGAAAACGACGTCGGATACGCCCGCCGCGCTACTACTGCGGCGCTGGGCGCAAGTCGCGGCCGCAGGTCCGCTCCTTCCTCTCATACACACTGCGTGCTTAGTAACTTATCGCCTTCCTTTCACACTGGCAGGCGCGCTCCGCACCAGCGTGGAGGGAACGCAGCGCCGGCGGCTCCCGGGCGCCTTGGGCGTCGTCGCGCAGTTCAACGCGCCGCATCGGCAGGTCGGTGTGGCCTCACAGCTCTTTAACGCGCCCACACCTCGCGCTCATATAATCTACTGTGCGTGAATTCGATTGCGCCTCCCAGCTCAAGCGGCCGGTGGACAAGGCGCTGCTGGCGCCGAAGAGCCAGGAGGGGCAGGCGACGCCCGCGTTCGACTTCACGCGAGCCAAGTACGACGCCACGGGACGGTCGTGACTCGTATCTCTGATAGACTGACAGATGGCCGGACTGCCTGTATGGCACAGACCGGTGGAGTTCCTCACGGGAATAGCATTCGACGGGGATCGAGTCGAGTTCTTTGGGCTGGAGGGCGACAGCGTCGATGGCTTCCTCGATCAGGCGGCCAGCGTCGCGCTCGTCAACGTCTCGCCACTGGTTCGTCCTCTACAATGCAACTGGAACCCACAGAATAGAAGATCACGACGATAACGCTGATGTCGTAGATGGACGGGCACTCGCTCGTGCTGCTGGACTGGGCGCTCGTCAAGCCGCAGCGGCTCGAGCGCGATCTCCTGGGGCGAGGCGTTTACTTCACGCGGACAGTCGACCGCGACAACTTTGCGCTGGGTGAGTCGGTGTGGTTTACTGCGCATAGTGATAAGCACCTCTAGCCAACTATCGCTGTTGTGTCTAGGCTTCAACAGCGCGGGCGCGTGGTCGTCCGTGAACCATTTCCACTTCCAGGGTTTCTTCTTCGCTCCGCCTGATGGTGATCGCTGCAGCTCGTGGACGAACTTCCCCGTCACGTACCAGCCTCGAGCCGATTTGTTCAGCATCCGAACGTCTGTGATCGCCCAGCGGCTTCCGCAGTGGCCGATGGCCTGCTACGCGGTAGGATTGCATCGTGACGGAACGCGCGACACCAACAGAGCGTCCAGTGGAGTTGCGGACATTGTAGAGGCAGCGTGGGGTCTCATTCGCGTCCTCCAGCACCGTGAGATCCCGCATAACGTCCTCATCACGAGCGTCCCAGACCTCGTGGTGTGGGTGTTTCCGCGTCAACCCCAGCGAGAGAATGGCGTTCATCTGTTCGGCTCCAGTGGCGATTGCGTCGTTCGTCTTCGTTTCGCCATCGCGGAGGTGGCTGGCCTCGTCGTCGCAGGCGATGACAAAGTGTTTCATGGCCTGGATGAGACCGCATTCACGCAGATCCTTCGCAACGAGGTCTCCATCTCCCCGGTACGTCTCGGACTGCCGTGTTCTCTAAAGCTCGTAGCGCCAGCCTAATGTGCCGATTTGTACCCAGGAACTCGCTGCTGCCGTCGAGCGCGAGTGGATGGAGTCCGTCAGTGCTCTTCCTTCAACTGATCAGGATGTTACAAGCTAACTGATTGGGTTCTCTGCAATCCCGAGCTAAATCGAAAGCTGCTCAAAGTGATGTGACGTCGTCCACTCACTGTTACTCCCCAAGACCGCCAGCACCAGGCGTATTTTTGGACCATTGTGGATGTGTTCGCACGTCGCTGCTGCCTCTGCTCGAAATCGTCCCATCCGCGCGCTGCATTTGAGGTAAGACAACCATCTCACTTGCATGTCGGTATAAATAGCGCCCTTCGCGCTCCGCTTTTGCGTCGCCGCTGTTGGTCGCCGCCAGCGCGTAGCTGGCCCCCTCAGCAGTTTGGTTTCTAAGCGAGCCACCAGTGCCTGCTTCTCCTCGCCGACGTCAACTGGTAGCGCGAGCTGGGGGTAATCGCGAGCAACACGCTGTCCGCTGACGGATAACAGACCGTAGTCTCACTCGTATCGAGCATCGCCCACGTGCTGGTTCACGATGGGCTCGGGCTGCAGCAGCGGCCAGGACGCGTACGACCCGAGCGTACTGTCGGTCAAGCACTTCGACATCCACCGCGTGGTGGGCAAGGGCGGCTTCGGCAAGGTGAACGCAGTGATCCGCAAGAAGACGACGCCGCCGGCGTGGTTCGCCATGAAGTCGCTGGCCAAGTCGACGGTGCTCGAGAAGAAGTGCGTGGACGTGGTCTGGAACGAGCGCAACCTGCTCACCATCGCGCGCAGCCCACTCATCGTGCGCATGCACCACACGTTCCAGGACGCTAACAACTGCTACGTCGTCATGGACTTGCTCATGGGCGGCGACCTCAAGTTCCACCTGGGCAGCAAGTACAAGAGCGGCTTCGCGGAAGACCACGTCCGCTTCTACGTCGCCGGCATCCTGCTCTCGCTCGAGTACTTGCACTCCAAGTGCATCCTACACCGCGATGTCAAGCCGGAAAACATCATCCTCGACGACAAAGGATACCCGCACCTGACCGACCTGGGCGTGTCCGTGCAGACAGACGCGGCTCTGAGGTACCGCGGCACGAGCGGTACCGTCGCGTACATGGCACCAGAGATCTTCATGGCTTCGCACGAGCACGGCGTGGCCTCCGACCTGTTCTGCCTGGGCGTCGTCGCGTTCGAGCTCATGTTCGGCAAGCGGCCGTGGCCCAAAGGCGTCAGCGGGCACCTTGAGAACACGGACTCGTGGCAGGTCGCGCAGGTGCCGGGCATGTTCTCGGAGACCCAGTACGATCGGTATTACCCGCTCGAGCTGCTGGAGAGCACAGCCAGAGTGAGCCTATCGTCCTCCGGCCGCGCATTCATTCGCGAACTACTCCACCCGAACGAGCACGGCCGGCTCGGGGGTAACGGCAGCGGCACAGCAGCAGTGAAGCAGCACGAGTGGATGCGCGGCTTTGACTGGCCGGGCTACCTGGGCAGCACGCTCTCGTCCCCGTTCCTGCCGGTCATCGACGAAAGCAAAGCCAACTGCGACACGGCCGCCCACGACTTCGACGACGTGCTCGAGCTCAGCTCCTCGCCAGCGGTGCGGCTCTCGGCGCAGGATCAAGCGAAGTTCGCCGGATTCGAGTTCAACGTCGATGTACACAACCCAGAAACTTTTTAACTAGAACACGAGCAGGCATGTACGCATACTCAGCTCTCGCGACTGTTGCCACCATTGGCTTCGACCCTGTTGCGCAGGTATACGTACACTTCCGCAGTGAACTCATTGGCTGGAGACGCCGCTCAGGGTGCTGAGCTCGCGGTCGATGACCTCCAGCGACTCTAAGCCCTTGGACGCGATCGACACAAACATCCCATTGGCGACGATGGCCGGATGGTCGCACTCGGGGAAGTCCGGGTTGATGCGCACGAGCGTGGCCTGCGGGTTCCCTCCGCACCGCTCGAGCGTGTCGGCGACGACCATTTCGCACTCCTTGCGCACCGAAGGAACCTTTACATCACGACAAGGACACGATCCGGGATCAGTAAGACCACATTTTGCAACGGTGTTTCGGTCATTGAGAGAGACTTACCCTCTTGCCGCAGCCAATCTCGAGCACCACGAGGCGTAACGATGGGTTTTCCTGCAACATCTATCGAGCACATCGGGGAAAGGTTAGCTTATAGGTCTTGCTAACGGCTGGAATGGCTCTTGCTCACCTGCTCCATCACCGCCTCCCACGCGACATAGTTATCCTGCACCGCCATCGAATTAATCAGACAAGGGGCCACAATAACGTTAGAAATTGGCTTACTGGCTGAGTCGGCAGGGCATGGAGACTGACCTCGTCGCGCGTGTTGGCGATCCACTGCTTATCGTGGAACATGAGCACGTTCGGGCGCCCCTGGCCCTTGCATTTCTGGCATTTGGTCACCACATCAGGCTCCGCGCGCATCGTATCGGTGTCAATGCGGAAGCGGAAGGCTGGATCGAGCTCCCAAACTGCGCCATCGCATGGCTCTCTTGCGTTGGACTCTGGGTCGCCAGCGCACTGCCAGTGCTCGACGCTCCCGTGCAGCTCGTACACTTCAGAGCAGTCGAACTCGCGGTGGAAATGCCCATCCACCTGTGCCAGCATCGTAAAGAAGCAGTTCCGTTAGACACTTGAAGGGCGGAGAGGCAGGGAGAGGGTGGTCGTACGTTGGAGGTGTAGACGAAGAAGGGCTCGTTGGTGACAGAGTCGACGTCGACGGAGGCCGGCAGTGCACCCTCGTGCTCGAGGCGAGAGAATGTCGACCGGAACGCGTCACGAGTCGCCGCTTGTTTGGCCGCCAGCGCTGACCGCCACTTGCGCAAAATCGCGTACCTATCCGGCCAAAGTTGCGCCCCGGAGCGTCAACCAACAAGGACAACGGGTGAACACTGTCGCCCGAGACGCCCGTACCCGCAGTGGTGCTTCGTGTCGCGATACGAGTTCAGGCAGCTGCCCCAGAACCCGTAGAAGATCGCTTCGTCCTCGGCCAGCTATATTGTGCGCATTTGAGCACAAAGACGGCGCCAACGCGATTAGCACCAAGCGAACGACACGAGTGAAGAGCACGTTAATGTCACTAATGAGGCGGGATACTTGCCATGTACGGGTCGCAAAGGTCCTGGTACTCGACGCCCATCTGCTCGTACGCGGGCACCTTGGCGATGTCGCTGCAACAGCCAAAGGCAGCGCAGGTCACTTGTCAGCATCCGCGTTCCATCTCCATTCACGTGTCAGCGCCTTCTCATACGCGTAGACCGGCAGCGACGAGTCGGCTGGGCACATTCCACACACAGCACTGTCAGTATTGATCTTGGGTTGTCCCTTCAGCAGCAGGAATGCGATCAGCGCCACCGACCGGAGAAGCCCGCGCCCGCCGCGACCAGCAAGAAGTCCGCCTCCGCGATCTTTTCTGCGCCGCCATCGACCAGAACAACGTGAAAAGTGAGTCGCCGGTAGAACAGACCGAGTTGAACAATAACCGCGCCGAGTGGGCCGACGATTCGGCCTCTTCGCCACCCTGGGGCCGCTCACCCGCTGCCTCGCGCCACTTCGTCGCCTCCATTGCTGCCATTGATTCGCGTCAAGTGTGTTTGACACCGCAGTGGTCCTATCTCAGTATCCTCCGTCGAGGAATAGAGTCCCGATATCAACCAATCAGAAGCCGCCGATCCGACGACCGACCATCACTCTGGGGCAACGACGGCATCGATCCCTTTCTCGAGTCTTCCCAGTATCAAAGTGGGGGAAACGGGAAGAAGCAGAGGAAGAAAGGCCGCGCGCGGCTTCGGGCGACTTGATCTCAGCGATGGTGCGTGCGTTCGCTGTTGTGTATGGAGGGGATCGTTCCTGCCGTGCGTGTGGCGGTGCTGACGCTCTGGATCCGTGCGGGCGCGCAGTTTGGCGGCTTCGGAGGCGACGGCAACCCGTTCGGGGTCAACTTTAACTTCGGCGACTTCCCGCAGCGGTACGGGATGCGAGAGTGTGTGAAGAAGAGTGTTCTCGTGGTGCAATACCTTACTAATGCGACGACTGCTGCTGCTGTGCGCAGGTTTGACGAACACTACCGTGTATACCCGGTGTCGTTCTGCGATAAGGCGCACCTGGAGGATGGCGACAAGAGTGAGTCGGATGCATAGACAAAGAGGGAAACTGCGCAGTTCATGCGCTTAGGCTAACGGTTTGTGCCGTTTGGTTGTGTCTGTCTGTCTGTCAGTCCTCTTGCCGCCTTCGGCACTTGAAACGCTGGGTAAGGAAGCCTCTTTGTTCGTATGTTGTGCTTCGTTGAGTGTCTTACGGTGGTCTTGGGTCTCGTTCATGGCATGGATCGCCAGCGCGTCTCCACATTGAGTATCCGATGCTGTTCAAAGTGACGAACGAGGGCGTGGACCGCCACTCGCACTGCGGCGTTCTCGAGTTCAGCGCCCCCGAGGGGACCTGCTACATGCCGTACTGGGTAAGGAGGCATCCAGTCTCTAGTCTATGATGATCCCGTTCCATTCTGAAAGCGTGCTTGTGGGACGACCAGATGATGCAAAACCTGTTCTTGACGGAAGGCAGCATCCTCAACATCCAGAACGTGTCGCTGCCCAAGGCGACGTTCGTGAAGATCCGGCCGCAGTCGCAAGACTTCCTTGACATCTCCAATCCGCGCGCTGTGTACGTTCCCGCTCAAATACTCCAGAACAGACAAATCGGGGTCCTTACGAACCGATGTTGTGCTTAAAACTGCAGGCTGGAGGCGTCGCTCCGCAAGTTCTCGTGCATGACCGTCGGCGACACGATCTGCCTCAAGTACAACAACAAGAACTTCCTGCTGGACGTGCGCGAGGTGAAGCCAGCGCCCGCCGCTTGTATCATTGAGACTGATTGTGAAGTGGACTTTGAGCCGCCGGCGGACTACGTCCCGCCCGTGCCGGTGCCTTTGGCTGCTAATGGCTCTGCCAACCCTCCTGCTGCGCCGTCGGCACTTCCATACGGAGGTACTCCCGTGTTCCCATGATGTCATCCCTGTGTGCACTATCTCACTGAAATGTGTCAATGCAAACAACAGGCGTACCGACAGTCAAGGCCGGTGAAGTGGTTCGTCCGAACCGCATGGGCAGCGGCGGTTTGCGTCTGAAGAAAAGCGGTGACCAGGGCTCCACTGACGCTGCTGCATTGCGCGCGGCCCGGCTGAAGAAGTACGAGGCGTTCCACGGCACGGGACACTCGCTCAGTGGCAAGTCGTCCACATTCACTGCTGCGTCAAGTGGCACGCGTCTCAGTAAAAGCACTTCTGCTAGCACCAGCACCAGCACCAGCAACACCACGAGCGACAATGCGACGACCGCCAGCGCGAGCGGAGGATACACGCTGAGCGGGGGCTACACTCTCAGCGGTGGCCCAGTGTGTGCCGACGCTGCAAACGAGGAGGAGGAGAAGAAGGAGAGCTTGGAGGACGCTACGTCGGTGGATCCCAAGCCCAAGAGCGTGGTACCCTTCCAGGGCGAGGGTAGACGACTGAGGTGAAGCGTCCATGTCATGTCAACTCGGCATTGACGACGTCGTTTTGCCAGTCGGATCGGACCATTTTTACCAGGGGTCGCTAAAAACGGGATTTGACTCGGAATCATACCATAAATGAGGCCAGAAGGACTGTTTACTGGACCAAATTTTAGGAGATGGAACATTTGCTAGTAAACCTGCAATTCAAAGCGCTGGGCTAACACCTCAGCTGAGTGACGTCTTACAATAACCTTGTTTTCCACTTCACTGACCTGTATTATCGTGTCCCACCCTGCTGTTGCCGTAAGCATCATCACATCCGCACTTCACCGACTCCAGCACATCAGAAGCGGGCAGAAGCGCTCGGCAGTCGATCGCCTGGTGCCACCAGTGGCCTGTTCGTCCGCCTGAGGGAAGCGCATCCGCCTCCTGCGGCGCCCCTCCCCCTCCTCATTCTTTCCCGCGCCCCAATCCAACCTCAAGCCGCGTCAAACGCCAGCACCGGCGCTTCTCTAAACCTCCCAGTCGGATTCCAGCGACCTGAGCGCCATGGAGAGGGAGAGCCCGGCGCCGCGTCCTCCACCGCTGCCCGCGGTATCTCGCGCGTGGCGGCTGCTGCACCGCGCGCTGGACCGCTTCCTGCGCGAGACGTACGGCCACGAGCTGAGCGTGCAGCTGCTGGCCGCGACATCGGTGGCGCTGCTGTCGAGCGCCGCGCTGTACTTCGCCGCGCCGCTGCTCGAGGATGACTACCACCTGTACCAGCAGTACCTGCCGTGGGCGCGCCTGCTGGACTGGAGCCACTACGACTCGTTCGTGGTAGACCACGCCGTCGTGTTCGCCAGCATCGCGCTGCCCGTGGGCTGGCTGCTGGTCTTCCACGTCGCCTACTCGTCCATCTCGTCGCGCGTCGAGGTCGCGCTGCTGGCGCTGCGCGTGGCCAGCTGCCTGACGGTCAGCGCGGCGCTCACGGTGCTGCTGACCGAGTTCTTCTCGCGCCGCGCCATGCTCGCGATCCTGGCGCTCGCCTACGGGTCGCTCGGCATCCTCTACTCGTGGAGCGTGCCGCTCTGGCGTTGGTACATGACGGAGGCACGCTCGCGCGGACTGGTCGCGTTCCTGCCCAAGTCGCTGCAGGAGCTGCTCCTGCGTACGTCGCTGCTCGAGTGGCTCACGGACACGTCTTTCTCGGACAAGATACGGCCGTTCCTGCCCTTCCTGCTGCCACTCTCGCGCGCCGAGCAGATGACGCTGCTCGAGCAGATGCCCATCGAGACGCAGCGCACCATGACGCGCCCCGGCTTCCTGCTGCCCATGCTGCCCGACGCAGTGCAGAAGGCGCTCCTGCCGGCCAACGAGTTCGAGGACGAGGAAGTCGTGGGCGAGAGCGGCAAGCCGCTGCTGCTGCACGACGGGGACGCCAGCTCGGCGCCTACTCCCAGCACCGACAGCACGAGCAGCGACGACGGAAGCGCGCCGGTAGAGACGGTGCTAGCGACCGCAGGCTTCGACTTCCACCGGCCGGAGGTGCGCCAGAGCGTGCTGGCGCCTCGCAAGCCCCACGAGCAGATCATGAGCGAGATCATCACGACGCGGATCTGGAGGTGCGTGCGCTCGTTGCGCTCGTGTATTGACCGCTGGCTTTGCTAACCTTGTATGCGACTGACCCCAGCGGCTGCAAGGACCTGGTCAACGCTCCGTCGCCCAAGACGCTGCAGCGCACCGCCTCCGTCTCGAGCGCCCTGCTCATCATGCAGGCACGTCCAGGATGAATGACTCCGTGTCGATACGTTAGATGAAATTCTCACGTTCTCCCTCGTGTACTCAGCTCTACGCGTCCAAAGGAAGCCGACGCGCGTTTGTGGCGCTCGTGCAGCTGGTGGTGGTCTCGGCGCTCGGGTCGGTCGCGTGCGGCGCCATCCTGCTGCGGCTGTTCCAGCTCATGGACCGCAACTTCTCGTCCCGGTCGGTGCCGCTGCTGCACTACGCGCGCCGGCTCCTCCTGCGCAACCACAGCGGCTCACAGGCGAAGCTGTCGGACACGTCGGCATCCTCGTCGCCCGAGAGCAAGGCCGCGCTGCTGCGGAAAGCCGCGACGTCCGCGTCTGTTGTCGCCACCGCCATCTACGTGGTGAAGCGGCTGCGGCAGTGACCTCTTCGTGGCGTCGAGAGCGTTGGTGATTGTTGTTAGGCGGCTCGAAGGCATGGCCCCTCGTTAGTATCAGTCCGAGTCGTAGTGATGAAGATAGTGAATCGAAATGAACGGTTGTGGTTGCATGAACAGCAGCGATCGTGTCATTATGAGCGATCGACGCGGTCATCGGATCAGTTCCGCTTCAACGTGTTCCACCTACTTCCTCACGCCTGCTGCTTCAGCCAGCGTGCGAGGTCGTCGCGCGTGCGGCTGTAGCACGCGCTCTTGATGCGGATACGCTCGAGCGCGGCGTCCAGCAGCCGCGTGTATGACGGGTGCTTGCGGTCCTGCAGGAAGGCGCCCACCTCGGCGGCGCGCGCTTCCGTCTGGAAGCGGGCAATGACCGACAGCACGATGCGGCCGAGCACCAGCGGTGAGTACGCGGCGTTCAGCTCCGACCAGTGCGCCTGCACGTACGCCCACGCGAAGTCAGCGCCGGCGGCGTCCGCGGCGACGCTCATGAACGCGTACTGGATGTCCTGCGAGCGCACGCTCTTGAGCGCCCACTCGACCACCTCCTGCTTGATCTCCGTCGAGCGGAACAGCCCCAGCGCGCGCAGGCAGTCGAGCTTCTCTTCGATGAAATCGCTCGACTCGTACCGCTCGCGCAGCTTCTTCATGTGCGTCGCGTCGCCGCGGCGCGCTTGCGCGTTGAACACCACGCCGCGCACGTCGGCCGACAGCGCGCTCGAGTTGGCGAAGTACGCGTCGAACAGCCGCTTGGCCTCCTCGATGACCGCCGCGTCTTCGCCTAGCGCCAGCATCGAGATTACGTCCTGGCGGAACGGACGCATCGAGTCGCTCTCGCCAGGTGAAGAAGACCACGTCAGCCGCTGCATCGCGCCGGCGTACAGCATGCGGATGTAGCGCTGGAGCTGCGGGTAGAACTCCTCCTGGCTGAACAGCGCGCTGTACTCGCGCAGGTTGGACGAGATCTCCTTCCAGCACAGGTACTCCGTCTCGCCCGCGTACGCGAAGCTGAAGTCCAGCGCCTGCGAGACCGGCACGACGCCGCTGCGTGCGAACGTGAACACGCTGTTCAGCAAACTCACGCGGTCGACCGCGTCCAGCAATCGCTCCCGCACGGGCGCCTGCAGACTCTGCCAGCCAGCCTCGGAGTAGTTGACGAGGTAGAACCCCGACTGGCCAGGGTTCAGTTTGATCCACGAGTCTTCCTTGCCGTCCGTGAGCGTCAGCTTGGACAGGATCGAGGCGCCGCTGAGGGCAAGCGGGGTCTTCACCGCGTCGGTGTTGCTTGCACCCGACTGACCGGCCCAAATACCAACTCGCTGGATCTCACTGGGCTTGTCCGAGGAGACAAAGGCGAGCGGGATATCCCAGACGGCAGCGCCGCTCTTGAACCCTTGGTCGGCAAAGAAGCGCTCCTGCGTGAGCGACTTGCCATCGAAGTGAACCACGGGGAAACCCGTCTGCCGCGTCCACGAGTTGGCCAAGCCGGTGATGCTCTGTCCGGATGCCTTCTCCAGCGCCTCCCACAGGTTGTCGGTCGTCGTGTTCCGGTAGCTGAAGCGCACGAGGTAGTCGTGGATGCCGCGGTAGAAGACGTCGCGTCCAAGGTACTCGGACAGCATGCGAATGATGCTCGCGCCCTTGGCGTACGAGATGACGTCGAAGATCTGGTCGACCTCATCCGGGTGGTTGACCGGGACCTCGATCGGGTGCGACGTCTGCATGCTGTCCTTGGCCATGGCGATGCTCATCGTGATGCCCTGGACGAACGTCTCCCATACATTCCACTGCGGAAAGATGTGGTCGACGGCCTCGAACTCCATGAAGCGCGCGAAACCCTCGTTCAGCCATAGGCCCGTCCACCAGTCCATCGTGACGAGGTTGCCGAACCACTGGTGGGCGATCTCGTGGCATACGGTGCGGGACGTCTGCATCTTCTGCGCGAAGCTGCTGAGCTGGCTGTCGACCAGGAGGGCGGTCTCGCGGTACGTGATGACGCCCCAGTTCTCCATCGCGCCGGCCGCGAAGTCTGGGATCGCCAGCATGTCGAGCTTCTTGAGCGGGTACGCGATCCCGAAGCGCTCCGTGTAGAACGATAGCGCGCGCGCGCCGACGTCGAGCGCGAAGAGGCCGCGCTCGCTGCGGCCCACGGGCGTGTAGACCGACACGAGCACTCCTTCCGGTGTGACGCTCGAGACCTGGTCAAACTCGCCCACGGCCATCCCGACCAGGTACGTGGACATGATGGGCGTCTCGGCGAACCTCCACACCTTCTCGACGGCCGAGTCCGTGCGCGACTTGGCGCGGATGTGCGCGTTCTTCTTGGGACGCACGAGCGTCTGCACCACGTGCGTGTTGGAGATGGCGGTGAGCGAGGTGTCCGTGGTGATGGAGATCTCGAACTTGGCCTTGGCGGCCGGCTCGTCCCAGCAGACGAAGGCGCGGCGCGCGTCGCAGGCCTCGAACTGCGTCACGGCCATCATGCGCTTCTCGCCGCCCAGCTCGTACTCGCTGCGGTAGAAGCCCTTGAGCGCGTCGTTGAGGAAACCGTGGCACTCGAGCCGCAGCAGCGCCGACTCGGCCGTCGGCAGCGTCTCAGCGAACACGAGCTCCACCGACTGGTCCTCGGCTAGGTAGCGCGTCTCGACGCACGCGACGGCGCGGCCACCCACCTCGACCGACGAGTTGAACACGTACAGCTCGACCGCGTGGCACGTGATGATGCGCGTGGGCTCGCGGATCTCGAGCTCCACGCGCTCAACCACCTCGAAGCGGAAACGCTCCAGGTCCACCACATTGTAGTCCAGGAAGTACTGGCGGAGCAAGCGAGGCGTTAGCACCGGAACAGGGGGAGCAAGCGGAGACGCGTCCGCTTCGAATGGCGCACCTTGCGGGGCGCGACGACCGTCGGCAGGCGCGCGAACGGCTTGGCGGTCATAGCGGACGGGAGCTCAGGCGGGGGCTCGGGCGATGGCGGGCAGCGGGCGGCGCGGGCTCTGGCGGGGGCGCACGAAGCAGCGCGCGATCCGACTCCGAGGAGCTTCCGTAGTGATGGCGAATCAACCAGCGCGCGTCCAGTTTCTGCGTCGGCGCGTTCAACGAAGCGCTAAGTCAATGAGTAATGGGTTATTGAGCGGAATGTACTGGTTTAATGTTAATGATAAGCAATACGCACTGATTTGTAATTACGCGATAGATGGAACGCTTTGTGTAAATAATCGCTTCTAGTCGTACTCATTTGGAATATATATTTAGAAACCTGCATGGTATCGTTAGAAACAGGTGAGCCAGCGTCTGGTCGTTCTCGCGACCGGCTCGAACGCGGTCTTATCAGAGCGGGCTTGTATTTCTTCCGCGCACGTCTGCTGCTGTCCAGAGCGTGGTGAGGTGGGGCGTCATCTATCCTATAGGTGGGGCCCTCGGATATGATTTCCTGCGTTTGCAGCTGCGGCGGACCGCGAGTTGAGGAGCGTCAGGCCATGAATCATGCCGCACCCCGGTCGCATCCGCCCTAGCGCCAGCGCGACTGGCCAGACGCTGGACGTCCCATGGTGAAAAGGCTTTGCCTTTTCAGTGGTGTGGTTGAAGTAAACGAAATTAACGCTAATCGTACCGTACGCCGACCCCGCGACACTCGCATACGAACCGCAAGATAACCACTATTACAAGACCGGTCTCTTCCTCGCTTCCAACGGTGGGGACAAGTTCTTCGGGGCCGGTCGCTCGTTCCCACGGTGGGTGCGCGGAAAATCAGCAGGTCAGAGCGGCGGCGGCGGCGCGGAAGAAGCGGCGCCACTCCCGCTCCCCGTCGGTCTATTGCTTCTCTCGGCGCTCCTCCACTCTGTCTCGATCGACGACGGCGCCCCAGCGAGCGAACGACCCGCGTGGCGCCTGTACTGGAGGCGTAGAGCTCTCAAGAGCTGTCACACCGTCAGCGGCACCGCCTGAGCCATGAGCGTGACCCCGCCGACGCTGCCCGCCGACTCGCACGAGGCGCCGGCGTTCCTGGCACACCGAGCGTACACGTCGCCGTTCCTGGTGCGCCGCAAGTCCAAGGAGAGCGGCACCAAGAGCGCGCAGACGGCGGCCGCGCGCATCGCGAGAAAAACGCAGAGCTTCAGCGAGGGCCTGGAGCCGAGCTCGGGGAAGCGCCTCGCGGACATCGACGTGTTCCTCGGCGGCTCGTGCAACCCGACCACGTGGCGGCGCGACGTCGCCATCCCCATGCTGGAGGGCGCGCACGTCAAGTACTTCAACCCGCAGGTGGACGAGTGGTTCGAGGAGCTGATCCAGATCGAGACGCGCGCGAAGGAGACTGCCAAGATCGTGCTCATGGTCATCGACAACCTCACGCGCTCCATCGTCTGCATCAACGAGGCAGTCGAGTACATTTGCCGCGGGCGACGCGTCGTCGTCGTCGTGCAGGACATTGAACAAGGCACCGCAGTGGACGGCAAAACGCTCACGCCGTCTGAGCTGGGCGACCTGAACGGCGCGCGCGAGTGCTTGCGCAGCTTAGCGCTGAGGAAACAAGCCCACGGGAGCGATGTGCACTTGTACCCCGACGTCATGTCGGCGACAGACGCGGTGATCGCCTGGGTCACCAACGGCGATCTGCCCAGGCACGCGCCGGAGGTTCCTCGGCTCCGCAAGAGGTCTTCGATCGTTCTCAGCGCGTGGTCGGGTCATTTCCGCTTCGGTCGAAGAACGTCGCGCTCGAGCTCGTCGAACGCGCTCGCGTCGGTCGTCCACCACAAGAACGCCGGGTCGGGTGCGCACGGCGCCGGTCACGGCATCAATCGCTCTATCGTCCGCTATGGCGGCGCCAAGCGCAATGGGTCGGTTTATCTCGGCGGCGACCTTGCCGGCGCCTCGTGGCGCGAGGAGATCGCCATCCCGCTGCTGCACAAAGCAGGCATTCCGTTCTACATCCCGTACACGGACTACCTGTCATTCGGGCTGACGCAGAAGTCCGAGCGGCTGACCCGGTTTCCGGCGGATCGCTGGAAAGAGATCGAGACCGAGAAGGAGCTTGCCGAGGTGGGTTGCGAGCTCGGTCGACCGGTCACGTGTCTGATCCACGGTATCTAACTTCGTACGCGTTTGTACTCGTTGTCCGCAGTTGATTCTGTTCGTGATCCCACGCAACGCTCGGTCAATCGCCGCCATGACGGAGGCGGTGGAGCTGCTCTTGTCCCACGGAGTGATCCTGCTGGTGATCGAGCCGATGGAGGAGGGATGCATTGTCGAAGAGAACGGGCACCGAGTTGTCGGGCGGGAGTTTAAGGACCTCGCGCGCGCGCGCGCGTACCTCCAGGAGATCGCCGAGCGCAACGACATCCAGGTGTTCTCGTCGGTGGCCGAGGCGGTGCGGAGCATCATCGAGCGGCTGGAAGACGGCAAGTGGCCCGACGCAGAGCTCAGCGGCCACGACGAGGCCGTAGGGCAGACCAAGACCAAGGCGTAAGCAGAAGTAGAATAAGTAGACAGGTTTTGCCGGGTAGGTGCATATTCTCAAGAAATGAACACCACATGAAAAGCTTGAAGCGAAGTGAAGCCATGAAAAGTGAAGCCATTTGTTATGCATCGAGACCCTCGCTCGAGTGACATTCCCACCCACTTCTGTCACCACAAGACTTTTCCCCCGATCTTTGTCGCGGAGGTGTCGCTTGTAACAAAAGCCCCACGGAAGCAGCGATGGGTGGCGCGCCTTTCACTTTGCTTTCGGCTCGGGGGCGAGAAAGGCCGCGCGCACAAGGGAAACCCTCGAGAAAGGACGATAACCTAGGTAAGGGAAGATGGCGGCGAACGCGAGCAGCGGCGCGGAGGTGGCAGCGCAGATGCAGGCGCTGGAGGTGAAGGAGGGGGCAGCGGCGCCCTCACCGGCGCCCGCGGGCGAGCAAAAGCTGAGCAAGAACGCGCTCAAGAAGGCCATGCGCGCCGAGAAGGGCGGCAAACCCAAGAAGGAGAAGGACCCCAACCGCTGGGCGCCCAAGAAGGACAAGGAGGCCGCCAAGAAGAAGGAGGCCGCGCCTCCCGCGCCCGCCTTCGTCAACACGACGCCCAAGGGCGACAAGAAGGACATGGCCGCGCCAATGGCCGCCGCCTACAACCCGGCCGCCGTCGAGTCGGCCTGGCAGGACTGGTGGGAGGCCTCGGGCTTCTTCACGTGCTCGGACGAGAAGATCCGCAACGCGTCCAAGGACGAGCGCTTCGTCATGGTCATCCCGCCGCCCAACGTGACGGGCTCGCTGCATCTCGGACACGCTCTGACGGTCGCCATCCAGGACTCGCTCACGCGCTGGCACCGCATGCTGGGTCACGCCACGCTCTGGGTTCCGGGCACGGATCACGCCGGTATTGCGACGCAGTCAGTCGTCGAGAAGCGTCTGCTCAAGGAGGAGAACAAGTCGCGCCACGACCTGGGCCGCGAGAAGTTCCTCGAGCGCGTCTGGGACTGGAAGAACCAGTACGAGAACCGCATCCACCACCAGTTCCGCGGCGTCGGCTGCTCGGTCGACTGGACTCGCGCGTACTTTTCCATGGACGACAACTGCTCGCGCGCGGTGCGCCACGCGTTCTGCAAGCTGTGGGAGGAGGGTCTGATCTACCGCGCCACCAAGATGATCAACTGGAGCTGCAAGCTCAAGACAGCGCTGTCGGAGATTGAGGTCGACTACATTGACATTGAGAAGCGCACGAAGATGTCGGTCCCTGGCCACCGCAGCGACCGCAAGTACGAGTTTGGTGTGATCACGTCGTTCGCGTACCCCGTCGAGGACTCGGACGAGAAGATCATTGTCGCCACGACGCGTCTTGAGACCATGCTCGGTGACACGGGTGTTGCTGTCCACCCGGATGACCCGCGCTACAAACACCTGCACGGCAAGTTTGTCATCCACCCGTTCAACGGACGTCGCATCCCAATTGTACTCGACCCCGTGCTCGTTGACATGTCGTTTGGTACGGGTGCCGTCAAGATCACCCCTGCCCACGACCCCAACGATTACGAGTGTGGAAAGCGTCACGGCCTCGAGTTCATTAACGTGCTGACGGACGACGGCGCGATTAACGAGAACGGTGGTGAGGAGTTCAAGGGCATGATGCGTTACGATGCGCGTATTGCCGTCGAGAAGGCCCTCGAGGCCAAGGGTCTGTACCACGGCAAGGCGGACAACAAGATGCGTCTTGGTATTTGCTCGCGCTCGGGCGACGTCATCGAGCCGCTGGTCAAGCCGCAGTGGTTCGTCGACTGCAACCAGATGGCGAAGGACGCTATGGACGCGGTCACCAACAAAGATCTGAAGATCATCCCGGAGACCCACGAGAAGACGTGGTTCCGCTGGCTGGAGAACATTCGCGACTGGTGCATTTCGCGTCAGCTGTGGTGGGGCCATCGCATCCCGGCGTACTTCGCTCGCATCAAGGACGAGAAGGAGTTCGTCGACCCCAACTCGGATGACGCGGCTAGCCGCTGGTTCGCTGGTGTGAGCGAGGAGGACGCGCGGAAGAAGGCCGCGGCCAAGCTTGGTGTTGCTGAGGACCTCATTATCCTCGAGCAGGACGAGGACGTGCTCGACACGTGGGTCAGCGCTGGTCTGTTCCCGTTCGCTGTGTTTGGCTGGCCCAACCAGACGTCGGATATGGAGAACTTTTACCCGACGGACCTGCTCGAGACGGGTTACGACATTCTGTTCTTCTGGGTTGCACGCATGGTGTTCATGGGCCAGAAGCTCACGGGCAAGCTGCCGTTCAGCACTGTGTACCTGCACTCGATGGTGCGCGACAAGTACGGTCGCAAGATGTCGAAGAGTCTGGGTAATGTCGTGGACCCTCTTGAGATCATCAGTGGATGCACGCTCCAGGACCTGTTCTCGAAGCTGGAGAATGGCAACCTACCGGCGAAGGAGGTGGAGAAGGCCAAGAAGGGTCAGCAGATGGACTTCCCGAACGGCATCCCCGAGTGTGGTGCCGACGCGCTGCGCTTTGGTCTCCTCGCATACACGCAGCAGGGCCGCGACATCAACCTGGACATCAACCGTCTCGTTGGCTACCGCAACTTCTGCAACAAGCTGTGGAACGCCATCCGATTCGCCATGACCAACCTGGAGGGTGGCTTCACCGCTGCCGAGAACGTGGCCGAGACCGTGCTATCGAACCCGGTCGTGAACAAGCGCGACCAGTACATTCTGAGCCGCCTGAACTACGCGATCACGGTGTGCAACAAGTCGTTCGAAGCGTACGAGTTCGGTGAGCTCACGAACGCACTGTACAACTTCTGGCTGTACGACCTGTGCGACGTGTACCTTGAGCTGACGAAACCCGTCATGAGCGGCACCGATGAGGCTGCCAAGCTGACGGCCCAGCAGACACTTTACGTGTGCCTGGAGTACGGTCTGCGTCTGCTGCACCCGATCATGCCGTTTGTGACGGAGGAGCTGTGGCAGCGCCTGCCGGGCAAGCGCTCGACTCCGAGTATCACGATCGCGCCGTACCCGCTGCCGGTCGCTGCGTGGGTGAACCCGGAGGTCGAGACGAACATGGAGCTCGTCAAGGAGGTGATCCACGCTGCACGCTCGGTTCGTGCCGAGTACGGCCTGGTCAACAGCGTGCGCCCCCAGTTCTTTGTCAAGTGCGCCGACGAGGAGGTCAAGGCTGTGATGGAGGCACAGCTGGATGACTTTGGCACGCTCGCCAAGGCCGGTGACTCGAAGTGCCTCGTCGACGAGGAGCCGCCGAAGGGCTGCGCCATGCACAGTGTGAATGACAAGATCCAGATCCACGTGCTGCTGGCGGGTCTCGTGGACTTCGCCAACGAGATCACCAAGCTCGAGAAGAAGCTGACCAAGATCCAGCCGTCCATCGACAGCCTGCTCAAGAAGATGGCCAAGGCGGACTATGCCACCAAGGTGCCTGAGAGCGTGCGCGAGACGGAGGCCGCCAAGCTCGAGGCGCTGCAGAAGGAGAAGGAGGGCATCCAGAGCGCCATCGCCGGCTTCCGGCGCCTCCTCTAAGCGCACGAATCATGCGGAGACGGAGGACTCGAGATGTTGCTGTCTCTGAAGGCGAAAGGAAGAAGCCGCGGTGGTTAAGCTCAACTCGACTGCCCAGCGTCTACCGCTTCGGCTCTCGCCCGTCGCTCTGATGGGGGGGAGGAATGCGTCAATACATACTGTGCACACTCTTCATGTTGGTTAGCTCTCCTTAGTCTGGTGCTCTGTACTGCTGGCTGACTCTGTTGTGAGCGGACAGATCTACACGGCGAATGGCGGAGGCGAAGGCTGCGCTGACGACCCCGAAGCCAGCGGTGCAGCGATGGACCACGAAGACGATGCCGAGGACGATGAAGGCGCTGAGTCCAGTTGCTGCCGCGTCGCCACATGCACGTAGATCATATCTCGCGTCGTCTTGGTCGTCGCTCGCCCCCGGTTCTCGTGGTCCACCTCGGCCCTCAGCGCGTGGCGAAGCTCGTACCCAGTCGACGCCACCGCACCGAGCCAAATGCGCGCCAGCGGGGCCAAGAAGGGGTATCGATCGCGGTTGGCTCGCCACCACTCCAGCGGACACGAAATCCGCGACTTGCGCGTCTGGTGCTCGCTCAGGTACATGGCCACCTCGTTGCACACGCACAGCCGCGCGTGCTCGATCTCCGCCTCGCGCGTGAGGCCGTCGGTTGCCGCCACGTCGTCGTCGTCGTCGTACAGCAAGCGATGCATGAGTCCCTGCGCCGGCTGCGGCCCCGAGCGACCGACTCCGTACATCATGTCGCCGTCGAAGTCGGCCAGAGGGTCGGACGACGCCGATGCGGTCTCGGACGACGAGTTTACGGCTGAGGCTTGGAGCTGGCTCGCATACAAGTCCACGGCACGATCGGCCAGCGTCGCCTTGCACGCCTCCCGCTCGTCGTCGGTGAGGTGACGCATGCGTGCGCATCTCGGATCCAGCGCCGAGCACCAGCCCAGACTCGTGACTGCGCCGGCGTTGGCTCGCGGGATGATTTGATCGATCACCCAAGCGTGCAGGCGCTCGAGCTGGGCCAGGATATGATCATCGTTCTCTTCTTTGTCGGCTTCGGCGTCAGCTTCGTCGGCGTCGCGTAGGTCCTGCGTGGAGCGATTGCGAACTTCAGTCAGCAGTTCGTCCCGTTCAAGCTGCTTCTTCACCATCGTCAGGCACTGCAGCATGAACGGCAGCGAGGCAACGCATGGTCTTCTACTCTCCCCCCCGCTCAACACATCGTGAAGTTCTTGAAGAGGATGCAGCAGCGTCGCCACCACCTCCACTATCAGCCAAGATCGCTTCGAGAGCGGCTTGATCGAGGCGAAAGCAGGTTCCAACTGCTGATGGCCCGCATTCGTTGACGCGAAGGCAAACAGGGCGTCGAACGTCGAGCGCCACGACACGGCTCGGTTAAGAAATCGGCTCCAGTCGACCCAAGAGGTCAGCTCCGTCGATGCGTGGCTTGCCTCCGTATGTTGATCATCAAACACCCACAAATCTCCGTCGCCGCTGTACTTCGAGCTGTGAAGCTCGATGATCTTGCGTCTGACAGCTCCGAGCTGTTGACATTCGCGTACGAACTCTTGCACCTCGTCAATGGCTGTTAAAGCCGCTTGTCGAGTGTCAGAATCGAGTCCGCCCGGTGACGGTGAGTTGACTGAAGTGGCTGCACTTTCAGATGCCAAACGTGAGGGCTCGCTCGACAACACGCCCTTGAAATCGCCCGACAAGCGGGTCAGCACGTCGCGGAACCATCGCACATCGGCCTCTGGCCCGCTATTGCTCTCATCGCCTTCATGATGATCCTGCTCGTCCTCACTCGAGAGAGTGAGCGCCAGCGAGACGTGTTGCTTGTGTAGTCCCCATTCGCGCATTGTCGTCGTGACAAGCGCGTTCATGCTGCCACTCTCACTGCTGTTGGCGGTGATCTCAAGGACCTCGAGCGGGACCGTCATGCGGACGAAGTCCTCGCTCAACGTGTGGCACAAGATGGCCGCGTACTTGGGCTCGTCTTGGACGTTCCACAGTTCGGTGGACAGCGAGAAGTGCCCCACGTTCCTCTTGAGCGTCTGCTTCGCATCGAACCGGAGGATCTCCACAGCCAGCTCCAGTCGGTGCCTCATCACGTCGAACGTCGGCAGTTGGAATGCGCGCGCCGTGGGGCTGTAGTCCCCCGTGAGGAATGCCACAAACTCCGCCAGACCCGCGTCTTCGACGGTTGACAGGGGCCGCAGACCGGCGCAGAGCCATCGCACAAGGAGTTCTTCCCCGTCGCGCTGCTCCGTCGCTCTCCGCGGTCTCTTCGCTGTCGACTGGTCGATCCTTCGGTCGGTGGATGCAGTGGCGTCATCGGTAACGGGGGGAGATGGCGTCGCGTCCGCAGCAGCAGCAGCATCCGCTGCGTCTCCCAGCTCGGACGCCGAGCGCTTGCTCCTACCCTTGGGCTCGCCCTTGCTCTTCTTCCCAGCCTTAAGGACGCCCGCGAGCGCCGCCGACTCGGCCTGCACCTGCGCGTGGTACTTGGCCAGCTCCTTGCGGTGGAAGCGCTCCATATGGCGCCGCACCGAGTTGCTCGAGCCCTTCTGGAAGCGAAACATCTTGTTGCATTTGAGGCAGAAGGCGTCCGACGCGTCCTGGCTCAGCCAGTGCGTCTGCCCGGGCGCCGGCGGCGCGCCCGCGGGCGCCACCAGCTTGATGAACTGCCAGTACTCGGACCGCCGCACGCGCGGGCACTCGAACAGCACGAGCTCCCCGTGCGTCACGCCGTTGCTCATGTCGCTTATCACCGTCGCAACCGTCAACGACCACCAACCTTCGCTGCCCCCCGTGTTTTCCCAAGTGACCGACGCGTAGACGCCCGCTAACCTTCATAGGGGAGGGCGCTCTATTCGGAGCATGTCAGTGGGAAGAGCTTCTCGGAGTGTACCCATCTCCAATACAAGATCGTTATCAGGTGCGGCTTCAACCGGCTCCGGAGCTGTGCAAGGGGAGAAGAACGTCCGCCACCTCAGCAACAGCTAGCTGCTACAACTACGGCATCATAGTCACGAGTGCTTTGATCTCTGGCCGGTCATTCCCAGAGGTGTGGGTACCGTATTTATAGTAGAGGAAACGGCCGGGCGGCGGGTGGGGAGGTGGAGTCTGTCGGTTGGGGATCGGCAGTTGACGGCGTGCCATGGGGCCCAAGAAGGAGAAGAAGGCCAAGAAAGCCAAGGAGAAGAAGGGTGAGCGATGTATAGATGTCGTGGGTCGCTCTGGCCGCTTGAGAGGACTCACGCGCGTAATTGTTGGCAGATGACGGGGCGGAGAACGGCGGTGTGCTGACACCCGAGGAGCAGGCCAAGCTCTTCTTGTCGGCCAACCGGTCGCTGCAGATGCAGCTCGCGGAGCGACATGAGCTGGCGGTAAAGGCCATGGAGTCCAAGCGGGAGCTGCAGTCCCGGGTCGCCGACCTGCAGCGCGACTTCGACCGCGAGCGGGTCGAGACGTTCGGCATCACGCAGGACATGACGCGACAGTACAAGAGCATGCAGGAGGAACTGCTCAACCGGATCAACACGCTCGAGAATGCCAACGCCGAGCTGCGAGATCATTTGGGTGAGTTACATCCATCGCTGTTGATTAAGATCGCTCATATAATGGCGACTGACGCGTCAGACAGAGCTGGCGCGCGTGGGCTTCGACGAGATGAAGCGCGACAAGGACCGCGCGCTCGCGGCCAAGAACGCCGAGATCCAAGAGCTCAAGGCCAAGATGGAGGAGATGGCGCTCGAGTTTGGCGACATGCTCAAGGAGACGTTGGACAAGATGCGCGAGCGCATCGAAATCACCAACACGAGCTTTGAGGGCGACGGCGGCGTTCCTATGATCCGCCGCCTCGAGGAGTTCAATCTCGGCTCGTCGAGCAAAGGGTAGCATCAGAAATCAAGCGTCGTATTGGATCAATAGTCATGAACTCAGACAAATCAAGCATCCACTGTTGCTAGTCCTGCCGCGTCTGCTTCAGCTCGGTCGATGGCAGGCAGATCGGGGTCCCGCAAACTCTCAGCCGTGCCTTCCACTCCGCCAGTAAGGGATGCCACCGTCCCCATTACGTCCGCTGCCAGCATTTCCTCCTGAACCACTTGCTGGAACTGCCCCAGGTGCTTGGCGACGTCCCTCACCCGCAGCACCATCTCGCTCAGCCGCTGCTCTAGCTCGCGCTCGCGCTGTTCGGCAGTGTAGAGTCTCCTGATGGTGGAGAACATGAGGAATGAGTGGCCGAAGACGTCCAAAGACAGCTAGCATGAAAGGCCACCATCTACTCACGTAGTCGGCACGGGCGCGAGCTTGTTGTGCTTGGCCGCGAGCAATACCGTTGCCGCTGTTGGCGCTTCCGGGTCGCACTCACTCGTGGCTGTCTGGCTACTGTCGTCACCGGGAACGGACAATCCCCACGCACGTCGCAGGTCCAGTAGCTCGAGCGAGTCGTCCGCTTTGGCCAGCACCGCGCTCTGAAGTTTCTCGAGCCCCGCTGACGCCGCCGCACGAAGTTTCTGCCGCGGTTCCCAACGTTAGTCCTAGTGTTAAACGACTAAATGATGAAAATTCCTCTTGGCGATGCGTACCTTGGTGAGCGACGTCTCCTGCACGCGCATGCCGTGCGCCTCGAGCTTCTCCTTGGCGAGCTCCAGCAGCCGTAACTCGTCCACGTACCGCAACGACTCCGACTTCGACAATCGAGACGCAGAGGAGTCGAACCGGTCGCGCAGGATTGCCGCCACGATGCCCTGAGACGATGAGAGATACGTCGTTAGCTCATGAACAAGTGTGGTGTGTGGAATGAGCGGTGATCCAGACGCACAAGCATGACGAAGATCGACGCGAGCTCCAACGCGACACGAACGACCTCCACAGGCGCCGTCGACGGCTCCGGCACCGATGCTGACGCATCTCCGAAGGGGGAGCGGCCACGAAGAGTATCCTCTCGACGCCACCGCTGGACTGCCGCGCTCGCCATCCTCAGACTGCGAGTCAACAGAAAGTGATCCGCAGGAAACGAGTCAGTGGTCATGTAGACCCATCAAACGGTCACAAGACGAAGCATGCACTCACATAGCGCCACCGAGGCCGCGCTGGTACCCGTCGTCGATGTCTCCGCCCCCACTGCTGCCGGTCATTACGACAGCGGGGTGCGCCGCGCAAACCACCGCAAGCGCCAGGAGCCAGCCGAGCGCCTCGAGGTACGACGAGCTCTGAGTCGCCGCCACCTTGTCGAAGGCAGACTCGAGCGCGCGCAGACTCCGACACGCCACGCGCACCACTCGCCACCACACGAGCACGCCGAAGCACGCTATGACCTCGCGCTCGGTGCGCACCAAGTGCTCGAGCTCGTCCAGCTCGACGTACCCGCTGTTCGTGATCGTGCTGGACAAGGCGAGTCGTCGGCGTAGCGTGAAGGAGGACGCGGCCAGCGACTGCGCTCGGATGGCGATGGCTGCGACTCCCAGCGCGACGATGGTCGCGTCCAGCACATGGTGGCGGATGATGAAGTACAGCCACCGGTACCGGACGAGTTTGGCGACCTGTGCGGCCGCGAACCACGCGATGCAGCCTAACAGCGCGAGCTCCGTCGCGACGGTCGGTGCCCAGCTAGTCACCGGCGCCCGGTAGGAGCGCAATCGGAGCGGCGAGACGTGGGCACGAGAGGCGAGCACCGCGCCGCCGGTGGCCGCGAACTCAAACAGCAGCTGCACGCGGCAGTGCACGTCCACCGAGGGCGTGTACAGGTTGAAGTTGACGATCAGCGCGCGTGAGCTGCGTGGATCAAGCCACTGAGAGCCTCGGAGCGCATTCAGACGGCAAAGCGCGGTCTCACAGTCGGTCGTGGAGCTGGAAGTGCTGCTGGAGACCACGGGGGAGTGCGTCGCAGGGAAGAACTGGCGGTCGCCGGCGCTTCCGGAGTAGACGGCGAAGCTCCCAACGACGTCGTGTGGTCTCGTGCCAGCACTGGTGGCGTCGGCCGAGTACGAATATGGGGGGAAGCACTCGCCTCCTCCGACGACGCTGCTGTTGTCCGAGTCGACGAAGGGCGGGCACGGGACGCCGCGGACGCGGATGCGACGAAGCTGGACGCCGCCCAGTAGCACGTGCGCGCGGTCCACGACGGCCATGTTGTCGGTCTGAGACGCGTCGGGCGCGAATAGCGCCTCGTGCAGCGGGCCGGACAGGTAGTTCCACACGTCGTCGGCTGTCTTGACGTCCCGTAGCGCCCGCAGCCGTGCCGATCCCGCGTCACTGGAAGAGTTGACGCTCAAGCTGCTGCTGCTGCTCCACCACGCGGTGTCGCGCTCGACCAACCGCTTCACGGACCGCACGACATCAGCAGCCTCGGTGTCGTAGCTGGAGAAGAGCGTCGCCAGCACCAGACATGCGGCTAGCGCCGCCAGCATCACGAAGGTAGCGCGGCTGGCCCCGCCCACTCGTTCGCGCCTCGCGAGCTCCGCCGGGTCCTGCAGCGCGCACTTGTGGAAGCTGGGCAGTGCCGCCTTGATCTCGCGCCGTGTGTGCCGGTGCTGCTGCCCCGCGTACGCGAACAGCGCCAGGAGCGCCAGGTCGAGCACGCGACTGGCGTTGATGGCGGCAGGGGCGTGATCCGCGAGCCGCGCGAGCAGCTGGAAGCCCTCAACAGCGATTTCCTCCGTGTCCAGGTGCGTGGCGAGCGCCTCGACGACGCGCGGTATGCCGGTTCCACCGTGGATGGCGACGATCGCGAGCGGGTCGAGCGCTGCGGTGGCAGTGCAGGTAAGTGGGTGGAGCTCTAGGAGTGCATTAGCGAGTTGGGGACGACTCACCCTTGGCGTTCAGGCCGTTGAGCAGCCCGATGACGTGCCAGACCAGCTCGGCGTCCGACAGGAAGGTTTTCATGGCTGCCATGGTGAGTGCGATGCCGTTGGTGTCCACGAACGCGGCCGTCATGGCGGCTGAGGTCAAGACGCATGTGTTAGACGCGGCGGTGAGAGCCGACGGGCACGCGCAACGCACCGTCCGTGACGAGGAAGCCCAGCGGCGCGATGGCCGCGCGGCAGATGGACTGCACGGCGCCGTAGCGCCTGACGAGCCCCAGCAGCTCACGTACAAGCTCGGGCGTGCTCAGCGCGTCCTTGACCATGTCTAAGTGTCGTCAGTCCCCCGTTAGCGTTGGTGGTGGTCCAGGCGTCTCGCAGACTGCTCCTACCGTTGAGCACGAGCGAGCCGAGCGCCTGGCAGGCGGCGCTGATGACGTCGTGCTTGTTGTCGTGGAAGCGCACGCACTTCATGACGATCTCGGCGGCGTCCGCGACCGCCAGGAACTCGAGCGCGCCCTCCACTGCCGGCGCTAGTCGTCAGCACTCGGTCATGCATCCTGGTATTACGTGAAGGGACGACGCAGACGCACCGTCAAGCCGGCAGAAGACGGCGACGCAGTCGAGCGCGGGCACGAGCACGTGCTCGTTGTGCACGAACTTGCGGATGGCGAAGAGCGCCAGCTGCAGCCCGTGGGCAGCGAAGAAGTCGCGTGCCGGGTTATAGCCGAAGGCGCGCGCGCCGCACGCGAAGTAGAAGTTGCCGGCGTTGCTGAGCGTGCGGAAGCCCGAGGCCACGGCCCAGACGTAGTGAATCTCCTTGGAGATGGACGCGCAGATGCCGCCCACGCCGCGTGCCTTGAGCAGCGCCAGCAGCTCCTCCTCGGCTGCGCGCGTACCCGTCAGACGCCGTGTATTCGATACATTGTCAGGCTACTCCCATCGATGGCGGCGCTCACCTTCTGACAGCTCCTGCTGCTGCTGCTGGGAGGCCGGGCGCCCACGGTCGTCGCGCAGCGCGTGGTACCGACGCGCCGCCATGTCTGCAGGACGAAGAGGGAGGACGAGCGACCAACAACAGACAACGGCGACTCGCCGCGGCGAACGGTCTCGACGGTGCGACTGGCGGGTCGACGGCGTCGCCTCGATCGATCAGTCGATCTATTGCTGGGCAAACAGCACGGCAGTGTACGACTTCATATTACAATATTTACTTGCGTTAAGCCGGCGGAGATCCGCGCGGGCCGACCGACCGCGGGCCGCGTGGGCGACGGGCGGCGGCGTGTCGGTGGCCGTCGCTCGAGCGCTCCGCCTACCTCCGGGGGCTCGCGCGAGTCGACGCTCTCCTCCTCTCGAGGCCGCCGCGCTCGCCTCCTCCTCGTGTCTTCCGAGATGCTACGCGTCCGTCTTGACTCCGCTCGCCAAGTCGACTTATAAAAACGGGGAGGAGGCGCCAACTGCGAAATGAAAAAGCTAAAAGCAACGGCACGGGGACGGCGAAAACTAATGCTACACGTCGGCGCGCGGCGTTCGCGCAGCCAGACTCGGATGGGCGACCAGCGAATCAGCAGGCGCGCTGGAGACGAGCGCCCCTGTATCAGAACCAGTCGTTCTGCGCGGGCTCCTCGTCCGCGTCGCGCAGGTGCGAGCCCCAGCTGACACTCTTGGAGATCCCGCGCATAGATGTTGGCCGCGGCGACAGGATGACTGAAGTCCCGCGGTGCACGATGGGCCCCGAGGCCGGCGGGCGGCTGCCCACGCGGCGCAGGTGCCCCAGCGACGTGCTGGCCGAGTCCGGCAGCATCATCGTGTGGCGCGACGTCGACGGGTCTGAGGATAGCGCGAGCGTTCCGGAGCGTTAGGCACAGAAAAAAACTCGAGGCGGCAGACAAACACGTATTCCTGCGCGCTTCACTTACCAAACGCACTCCTCTTGGACGACACGGGCGCGCCGTTAGTCGCGGTCCCATTCTTTATCCTGGCCTTCTCCTGCTCCAGCTTGTTCAGCTTGAGAAGGACGTCCCGCCGCTGCTGGAGCAGCGCCGCCAGGTCCACGTCCGACTCGCGGCCGCCCGGCGGGTGTGTCGGGGAAATGGCCGGCGCGCTCGCGGTCGCGTTGGCCAGGGCCGCTGGGTTGTCCAGCGCGTTGGCTGCCGTCTTGGACACGGCGGGCCGGGCGATCTTCTTGTACTCTTTCTTGCTCACGACGTCGCCGCTGTCCGTCACGTCGTGCTGCTTTTGGCAGTTGACGCAGAAGCCCAGCTTGAACGGGTTGGGCTGGTAGTCCGTGCACACCGACTCCTCGTCCGGGTCGTCCACCGGCTCGCCCCAGCGCGCGTGGATGACTGTGGGCGAGTCGGGCGGGCTGCCTAGGATGCAGTCGCTGTCGAAGTGCGTGAGCTCAATGTCGCCGCCCAGGTAGCCCGGGTCCTCGTACGAGTGGTACACAGGTGCCTCCTCCTCCAGCATGGCCGGCCCTTTCCTCCGCGCCTCCGTCTGCGCGCGCCCGCGCTTCGAGCTGCCCGCTCTGCGCCGGTGGTTGGGCGGCCGGGGCGGCAACCCGCCGGCGCTCGGCTCGCCGTCCGCGCTCGACTGCTTGCGCATGTTCTTGGACTTGTCCCTGCTCCGTCACGCACACAAAGGTCAGTCTGGGTCCTCCGTCACACCTATAGTAGCAGCGTGTGTACGCACTTTTTCCGCTGGCGGCGCTGGCGCGCTGAGGACGGCGGTGAGGGTGCCTCCAGCAGCGTGTCCAGGTCGACGCTCTCTACGGCGTCGGGCGCCGACCACCGGCCGCGCTCGGGCCGCGCCGCGTTCCGCTGCACGGGCCTGCCTGTCTCGCTCAGGACGACCTGGTCCTGCATCATCATCCGTCCATCAGCCGTCTATATTTAACCAGGGAAACGCCAAAGCCCACCCTTTCCAGCTTACCTCGGCCCGCGTGCACGAGTTGCCCATGGTCGCGGCGCTGGGGCGGGGGAGCGCGCGTCGCGGCGTGCGCCGGGAGAGAAAAGAGGACCAGCTGCCGCGGGGGGCACAGGGAATGCGGCGAGGAACCGATTGAGTGCCGCGACCACCGCCGTGCCGCCGCTTGTTGCGCTTTGGCGGAAATAAGTGCCCCCGACGCTGGAAGCGACAAGAGAAGCGCTCGCCCCTTCCCGCGCGTCGGGCGGTCGCGCGGGGCGGCGGTCGCGGCGTCCCGTCATGGAGCGATATATTTCAATCACTTTATAACTTTATTATATTTCATGGTATTTTAACATTACTTTAATATTCAAATTTATGTTTTTATTTATTATAAATATACTTAATATAAATTATAAAAGGGGTGGTATCCGGGGCGGGCGCGCCTCTCCCTCCATCAACCTACGGTACCATGGGCAGGGCCTAAATCCGCTCCCCGATCCCCCTTGGGACCTACCCCTGGCGTTTCCCCTTCCCCCGTTGGCGTTTCCCCCTCCAAAAGAAGAGCCAAAAAAAGCGCAAAAGTGGCATTTTGCGCTTCGAATTGGGCGAAAAGCATAGAAAAGAGGCAGTTCGTGGATTTTTTGGGCGGGGAAAATCAGACCGCATACAGGGCACGAGAGAGATTTCTATTTCTAAACGGATCATTTCTAAAGCTCGGTGAGGGATGCGAGTGAAGTGACGCCCTGTTACAAACCCGCGGCGGCCAGCTGCACGCAGAACCACGTGGGTGTCGGCGGCGGACAAGGCGACGATGCCGAGGATGCGGGCGCCTTCTCCTCTCCGTCGGCACCGCTACTTGGAGCGCCCATTCCACTGGTGCTGCCGCTGAGGAGCACGGGGAAGTGCCAGGTGCGGCCGATGCGCTGTGGGCGCGCGGAGAAGGGCGCCGGCTCGTGCAGCTGCACGCGGTGGCCCCAGGCCGAGTAGTGCGCCTGGTGGCGCTCCTTCCAGCGCGCGAAGGACCGGTTATGGATCATCTGAAAGTGGTGGTCGCGCATCTCGTCGTTGGACACGACCAGCGTGCGTCCGCCCAGCTTGGCGGCCGCGTACAGCCAGTACCAGTCGTCGTTGTTGCCCGGCAGGCAGTTGTACATGACGCCGCTCGCCGCCCACTCGGCCACCATCGCGCGGTGCTCCGGCGGCACCTGCTCGTCCAACGTGCGCCGCTTGTGCAGCACCACCAGCACCTTCTTGTCTTGCCGCTGGTAGTGCTTGACCATCCCCTCGATCTGCTTGTAGCTGAAGCCGCCGCTGCGCAACACCGACACACATACACAAGTCGGTTCAGTGGGTCAGTCCGCCGCGGAGATATATCATACGCGGTGGGGACAGTGTGAGCGCGGCAGCGAGCCGGTCACACAGAAAAATCAGTCGTGAGTGCTCGGCGCATGTATAGTACCCGTCGAAGTTCTGGTTGAAGTAGCCGACGTTGGCGGCGTCGATGACCACATCGAACGGCCCCGACGCGTCCAGCCACGCTTTGAACTCGTCCCATTGCTGGATGCGCTTGTTGTCGGTCCGCACCAGCGTCTCGATCTGCTCGGCAATGGGCGTTCGCCGGGGTACGACAGGCGCAGAACGAGAGTTAGCCACGGTGGTGTTGGGAGGAGCGTATCACGGACAACTGGGTGGCAGAGCGCACCTTCTCGAGCAGCTCCTTGGTCGCCGCCTCGCTGAGCTCCATGGACGCCAACTGGTCGCCCGTCGCGGAGCAAACGCCGCTCGCATCGACCGTCTCCTCCGAGATCGTCCACCCGCGGCCGTCCACCTTGGCCGCTTCGCTGAAAATGCACCGAACCATCACACGAAGGATCAGATGTCAAACCACCAGCATGATACCTATACAAGCTTGAACAGAGACGCACCTGGCAAACCACCGCTTTAGCACGGCCCACGCCGCCTCTCCCGGCTGAGGAATGTCGTCGATGAACTGGTCGAGGTACGCGTAAAACTTGTCGGCGTCTGCGTTCTTCTCGCACACGTTGAGCATCGCGACATGCTCCGCCTCCGTGATAGGGATAGAGTACCCCAAGATCTTGGCGAGCAGCGCCTCGCACTTGGCGAGATCGCCGGCGTTGCTGTAAGCTTCCAGTAGCGGCGCGAACGTGCGCAGCTTCGGAGCCGTCCCGGCCGCCTCCATCTCGTCGATGAGTCCTTCCGCGGCAGCAAAGTTCTTCGCTTTGCTGCACAGCTTGATCAGCGCGCTGTAGACCGTCTCATCGACGCCAGCACCACGGCGCGAGCCTCCCTTGGCTGCCGTCGCTGTCACCGCCTGCTTCATGTCGTGGAACACCTCGAACGCGCCTTTTTGGAACGAGGCCGACTGCTCGTGATTGCAGCAGACGTTGAGCACCATCGGGTAGATGTACGCCGGCACCGATATCTCCTCCTCCGCCTTCATCTGCGCGTACACCTCGAGCGCAGCCGCCGCATCGCCGTCCTTGACGCAGTTGACGATCTTGAGCCGGTACTCTATCTCCAGCTTCTCCGCCGGGGTCTGCGCACCATCATGCGGCGTTAGCGCGATGCAGAGCGTTGTCTAAGCGCTGGATCGTCGTTAACGCACCTGCTTGCGGAGCTTGCGCAGTTGCTTCTTGGTCAGCGGCCGCTCCTCCGGGGCTGTCAGTCCACAGCAATACGCCACAACCGCCTTAGACCGGCGCCGTCCACCCGATTGGCAGCAGGTGACGCCGCCACCATCCGCAGAACGCACAGAAACGGCTAATAGAATGCAGAGGATCCATATCAACCGAGCGCTTACCCGTCGAGGAGGCCGGGGCGTCGTCCGGCGCGCGGCGTTTGGTGCCCGCGAGCGTGGCCATTGCTTTCGTTGTGTTCCGTTGTGGGCGAAATAGAAGTTGCCTTAATAGTCAAAGGTACATAGGTGAGTCACATAAGTACGAATTGGAGGCTACACACAATAGACCACGTGCGCCTCCACCCGAATGGACATGAGCTCACATGGCCAAGTGATCTCTGCGCCGCCACTTGCGTCTGGCTCAAGAGTCATCAAGAGGCTGACGTCCATACCATCCGTCGCAACAACACCAAGACCGTTCACTATTGATTTCGCACGCACTGACACCTACGTTTGTATACCTCCTGTTGCTGACTCTTGTTGAGAGACGGCCGAGTGAATTGAGGAACATCACGAAGGAGCTGCCTCGCTTCTTCCCACCGATCACAGTACCGGGCACTTCGATGACCCTACTTGTGGCAGTACTTACTGGACGCCGCGGTCGCTGACGGAGCCGCGGTCGTGGAGGCCGGAGTCGACGTCTCCGCGGTCGGAGAAGTGGTCGCGGGCGTAGTCGTCTCCGGAGCGGCGGTCGTCACCGCGGGCGCAGTCGTCTCCGGAGTGGCAGTAGTCGCCGCCGGGGCAGTCGTGTCGGGGGCAGCGGTAGTGGAGGCAGGAGCCGTCGTCTCCGGAGCGGTAGTAGTCGCCGCGGGCGCAGTCGTCGAAGGAGCGTTGGTCGCAGGAGCGGTGGTCTCCGGCGCAGTGGTCGCGGGGGCTGTGGTGGCAGGAGCGGTGGTGGCAGGAGCGGTGGTGGCAGGAGCGGTGGTGGCAGGAGCAGTGGTGGCAGGTACGGTGGTCTCCGGCGCAGTGGTCTCGACCGTGTAGCTGCTGGAGCTCGAGCCGGTCGCGGAGGTCGACGAGTCGTCCGAGGACGCGCTGTCGCTGTCGTCCTCGCCGATGGCGTCGCACGCCGCGTCGAGGTTGGTGATCTGGTCCATCAGCACGATATCCCCCGAGAGCGTGCAGTTGGTGGTGTTGAAGGTGCTGCTCTCGATGAGCACCGAGAGGATGGTGACGCAGTCATCCGAGTCGCACACGCCCTGCACCTGCTCGGATACGGTGCCGGTCTTGATGCTGGATAGGTCGATGGTCGCGGACAGCGCCGCGCTGAAGTCGGTGTTGGTCAGGCACGACACGAGCTGCGAGTCGGCGTTCAGTCCCTTATACGCATCGCTGAGCGCGCTGCTGGGGCACTCGCTCTGCGCGTTGGCGGTCACGGCCAGCAGCGCCACGGAAACCGGTGCAACCCAGCGCATCGCTCTGCAGGTTCAGTGGTCTAATCGTTTGGATTGGGTCTTCGCTCCCGACGGCCGAGACGGAAATGACCAGACGCTAGGAACTTCGTGCCTCTTACCCCCGCCGGTCAACCGTGCGGGCCCCAGTATCAGGGCGAACAGGAAGGCGCAACACCAGCTGTTGTCGACGCTCCTGGCGCGGAAAAGCGGCGCAAAACCAGCTTCCTTTACGGAACGCGCGCAGACCAGACCGGATACCTGTCAGGATCGCACTTAAGCGGGTGGGCGTGGTCTGACTCTCACCATCGGACCGGGTTCGTAACGACGTAACTGACGCGATTTCGATGCAGACTGGAGAAATGGGCGATGCGGCGGGAATTCGGTGGGAAAGCGAATGCATGCGGCCGCACGCCTCCGGCACGGCGGCGGCCGCTTCAGGATGCAGCCGGCACTACCAGTGCGTGGGGTCGCCCAGCGTCGCGTCATCGGTCAGCATGCCACGATCCAAGCGTGCAATGAGACAACTCGGTCGTGCACAGATGGGAATCCGACAAGCCCGCTCGTGTTGAATGTATATCGAAGGGAGAGCGAGCGATAAATTTAACCTGAAGAGGAGATCACACGCCCTGGTCCTGTTTGGACTTGATCTGTCGCTTGGGCTTGCCCAGCTCGCATTGGTTCACGTGCTGGGCGAAGCGCAACGAGCAGAGACTCTCGCTGGCCGACTCGGGCGTGGGCGACAGGTTCACCATCATGAGCGTCTTGCCGTCCCCCGACAGGCTGCTCTGCAGCAGGTACGTGAGTTTCGAGTTGCGGAACGGGATCTGCAGTGCAGGGAGCGCGTTAGCATGATAGTAAACCCCCACCCAATGCACGACCGCAACACTTACATGGGCCGACTTATTGCCGATGGCGGCGAACACGTCCGCGAGGCAGCTGAGGCTCTTGTTGATGGCCTGGGTCTCCTTCAGCCGGTCGCCGCTCACGTTGGAGCGCGACGCGCGCTCGCTGCCAGCCAGATCCACCAGGTTCAGCTTCCCGTCCAGCACGATGCCCTGCGACTCGTTCACGCCCTGCACGTGTAGCGTGAAGACGCTGTGCGAGCGCGACGACTGCGCGTTCATGTCGGTGCACGCGACGCTTCTGGCCCGACTCGCGCGCTCCATCAGCACCTCCACCTGGTCGATGGACGACACGTCGACCATCGTCAGGTCCGGGACGCAGATCGAGCCGCGAGCGTCCTTCTTGATGGCTAGCTTCTTGTCCCCAGCGGCGTCGGTCTTGGACACCAGCAAATCCTTCAGCGTCTCGTTGTAGATCTCAAGGAAGGACACTTGCGTCGTGTAGCTCCACCCCTGCTCCTTCAGGTGCTCGCACTCGCCCAGCACCTTCTCGATCGCGCGAGGGATGATGCCGCGCATCTGTCCGTTCCCGCTGCCTTGCATCTATTGTCCAGAAGCATGAACGTCAGCCATCGACTTCCGCTAATGAAGCAGCACTAAGAGGAGGAGGACGCACCGTGTGGGTCTTGCCCGAGCCCGTCTGCCCGTAGGAGAACAGACACACGTGGTACCCATCGAGCGCAGACTGCACGAACTCGGCCACTTCCTCGAACACAGCGTCCTGTCCAGCTGACGGGGCGAACACCTTGTCGAACGTGAAGGCGTACGTGTCCTGGTCGGACGACGAGCTCTTGCCTGGCCGCCGCAGCTTGATCGTTTGACCGTCAAAGTCGCACGAAATTACCGGCGAGGACGCCTCCGGGTCGCAGCGGTCCGAAGGCAGGAACGGCCGCGCGCGCGCAAACACTCGCACGTTGCCTCGCAGCTCCTGCGTTCATAAAACAAAGCAGCTGTGAGCCGACCCATTACACGTTCCAACACAACTGTAGAAGCGTACCTGGATGGTGTTGTGCATCATCCGTCGGAGCTTGTCGCCCTGCCGCAGCTTCTCTTGGAGCTCCTCGATCTCTTGGTCCTTCTCCGCCATCGACTGGGCACCTTGATTCGACAGCTCCTTCAGGCGGAGACGCAAGACTTCGGCCTCTCTCTTGACAACACACAGCTCCTCCAGGTCGCTGTCTCGGACGCTGTTCGCCCGCACGCGGAGAGTGCTCACTTCACTCTCCAGACTCACACGCTCCTCCTGGAGCTGATCGATCTGCGCCTGAAGCTTCGCCTTCTCCACCTTGTGTTTCTCCTCGAGCGCCACAAGTTTCTGCGCCCCGGTCGTCTTCGTGTCATCGTTAGCGATCTGCAGCCGCTTCATCTCCGCCTTGACCGCCTCCAGCTGAGCATTCACGGCGACGTGTTCATTCCGCATCTCGCGCATCTGGTCCTCCAGCATCTGCCGCACTCCAGCCTCCACGCTCGTTTTACGCGAGGATTCTTGCAGTTGGGACTCCACCTCCTTGAACTCTCCACGCAACTGCTCAACAGTCCGCTCGAGAGAGTTCCTCGTAGTTATCGCAGCCTGCAAAAAGAGCAACGCAAGCGCAGCGTGTTAGTCCACCACCCACACCTTTGTTTGGTCCGAACAGTCCCTTACCAGTAGCTGCTTCTGGAGGTCGTTGATGGTGTTCTCGCTGATCGTCTCCTTCTTCTCCAGATCGCGGATTGTCAGCTGGAGCGCCTCAACCTTGTCCGCAAGCTCCTTTTTCTCGGTCTCCACCTTGGAGCTTGCAGAGGCCGTGAACTTCTGGATCTCCGTCATACTTTTCACCAAGTTCGTGAGCTCTTCATCGCGTTGCTTCAGCTTGTCCTTCAGCTCCGCTGCCTCGCTGCTCCCTCCGCTCAGTCGGATCTCCAATGACTTGTTCTGTGCCTCTAGTGTGCACTTGTCCATCTCCGTCTGTGTCCGTCGCTCTCGCTCCAGCTTCAGCTCCATTTCGACGCTAGTGACGCGCTCCTTGTGACTATCGCGCTCGCGAATTGCGGTCGCAATTTCCTCGCGAGCGCGGCTCAACTTCTCTTGCAACGTCTCCAGCTCCAGGTTCTTCCTGCACAACATGAAAGCAGGGCAAAAACCGAATTGTGTGAGAAATAAGCATCGCCACACGGTCGAGGATAGTGCCGGCCACATACCGCTTCTCCTCCTCCAGATCCTTCTTTTGGTAGAAGTGCTCGAGCTCCTTCTTCTTCTCTTCAAAGTACTGCGCGCGATCAGACATCCGAGCTTCATGCGCCTTGAGCTCCAGCTCCAGCTGATCGTTCTTCTTTTGGGCTTGTTGAAGCTGCTCTTGTACCGCGTCTAACGTCTCCTGCAGCTTCGACTTACTGCTCAGCGCCTCAGCCTCTGACTTCTGCAGGCGCGCATTGGTGTTCTGGATCTCGCGGAACTGAACTTGCATGCGCTCCAGCTCGAGTGTCAGCTGGCTGTTGTCCCGCGAAGTTTCCTCCAGCGCGGACAGCCGTCGTTCGAGCGTCGCTCGCTCCGATACGATGGCGTGGTCCATAGCAGACGTTAAAATCCCGAATTGTCGGATCTGTCAGACATGGAGATAAATCACAAACATGGGACACCAGTCGGGTCCTGTCAGTTCCTGTCCGCCTCCAGTGATCCTCAAGTCTTCCCTTGATCAACGAGTCAACCTACCTCAGCGGAGACGCTCTTCAGAGCCGCCTTAAGCCGGCGGATGTAGCCCAGCTGCTCCTCCTTTTGCGCTCGCGCGTTGAACTTGTCCGCCTTTGGTACGAACGCGAGCAATTTGTCGATGTCTTCGAGCTTGTCGCCGCCAAAGCTGCTCGTAAACGCGTCGTGCACCTGCGTAACAGGCGTCACCGTAGCTGGTGCTTCAGCCGTCCCCGACGGCCTTCTTAACGTCGGGTCATTGTTCTCCTTGCCGCTGCCAGTGCGTTCGCCAGCAGCCCTTCCGTTGATCGCATCCACGCGCGTCACCGATGGCTTCCTCACCGATGTGAACGGTCGCTGGGGCTGGATGGACGCTCCTGTCGACGGGATGCCCTTGCGGAGCGACGCGAGCGACGTGACGCTGCCAGACCGCTGTTCCAGCGAGTTCTTGTCACTCGAGCGCGGCCCATCCGCACGCGTCTCCGGCTCCTGTTTGATCTGCATCAGTTAAACCACATAAATAGTTAGCGTGGCTTCTTCGTTCGTCCGTCGTAGCCCGGCTGCTTGTTCACCTTGACCGCCTCTCGCTGCAGCAGCTCCTCTGACTGGTTGCTCGCGCTCGGCGCCGCTCCTTTCGACAACGAAGCCCCGCGGAAGCCGAAGCCGAAGCGACTCACCGCGCCCGCCGCCAACCCCGCGCTCTCCATCGCCGCCAGTCTCGGCGCCTTGCCACCCACGCGCCGCCTCACTGCTGCGTACGAGAGCGAGACACTATTTCCGGCCCCGCTGACCGCCGCCGGCAGTCCGCCGTGCTTGCGTTTCGTCCCCATCCCTAGGCTCCTGGAAGCCGTTACCGCTCGCGGTCACACTGGTCGGACGCGCAGACAACCGCCAGCAATAGCCACCCTCGCGCGAGGAGAGGTGGTGGCTCGAACGCTAAAGATAGAGGCGTGATCGGTGCTTCTCCGCTTTCGCTCAGCGCCGCGTTTGCTCCCGCGGTTTTGGCCGTTTGCTTGGTTTGAACGTTCAAAAAAGAAGCAAGCATTAAATATAAATTTACATCCTTTAATATCTTATAAAATTACGCTTTAGCTTCATCTACACTCTCAATATTAGGTAAATTCCTGTTTGTGTTGCTGTAAGAATTATTACCACGCTAAAGTTGTTTTTAAATTAGCCAATTTATAACTGATACTGACCAATTTAACCTGTTTAATTTGATTCCTGGGATAGTTGTGATAAGATTACGCAGGTTGGCAGTTTGCAGTGTCCTGCTCTTCCCGCCAAAATTGCGAGCAATGCTAATTTACAGTTTATCACAAAAGTGTATCGCAAATCCGATCACACTTGATTTAAATATTTGTACTAGCATGTATACTAATTTTGGAGTTGGGAATGCAGGCGCGATTCTCAACGATGCAACGTATCGCGACGACCCAGCTATCAGCTCGAGGGTGTCGCCCGCAAGGCGAGCGTGCGCGGCAAGCCGGAGGTGCTCCAGTGGCTGCACAGCGTCGGACTGCTCGCTCCTGATGCGCCGGTGGCAGGGAACGACCATCGACTCAAGGCGCTAGCGTTGCGCCACGGAGAAGCGCTCAGCGACTCCCCGACGAAGCTTGAGATCGTCTCCTGGATCTGCATGGTCGCGCCTCACGCTCTCTGGTCGCAACTAATGACGATCTCGTGAGCTCGATCATGTACCCGGGTTGCGCCGTCGTCAAATTCCTCTACGACCGCGGAGATGCTGCGGCGCCGCGTGGGAAGACTGAGCCCGCGCGTGAAGCTAGAGACGACAACCGTCCAGACGCGGGTTTGATCAGCGATGCGCGGGTGACGGTCATTCGAGGCGTGCATCGTGGACTGCGCATTAAGCGCAGGGCGTCTGGATACGGTGGTTTTCCTCCACGAGAAGTGAACGGAAGGCTGCACGCGTCGAGCATGGACGGCGCCGTCACAAACGGTCACTTGGACGTCGTTCAGTTCCTGGACGACAACCGCAATGAGGGGTGCACGATGCAGTCCATGAATGGAGTTCCGCAACATGGCCATCGGAATGTCGTCGAGTTTCTTCATGCGAATCGGACGGAGGGATGCACGATGGACGTCATGGATTTTGCTGTGGCCAATGCCATCTGGACGTGGCGCGCTTTTGCATGACCACGTCGCACCGTCAATGCGTTGGACAGTGCCGCAGCAAGCGGACACTTGGACGTTGCTCAGCTCCTGCACGCGAACCGCTCGGAAGGCTGCACTTCCAACGCCATGGACAGCACAGCCTAGATAGGCCACTTGGACGTGATCAAGTTTTTGGATACCCGAAGGGTGCACGACACGGGCAAAGGACGTGGCCGCTGCAATTGCCGGCTCGATATCGTTCGCTTTCTCGAAGGTATCGAGACGTAGGGTGCACGACGAAAGCCATGGGCGTAGCGGCCACGCGCGGGGATATTTACATGGTGTATCTTCTGCACGAGCATCGGTGGGAGGGCTGCGGCGCGCAGGTAATGCATGAAGTGGCGGAGGCAGGTGCACAGATGTCGTTCACTTCCTCGGTCAGCACCATCGTGAAGGTCGTTGGTACACACTCTCGAGCGTGTTGCTACCAACGGTGACGCGCAGTGCGTCAAAGCGATCTGCCACTACGCAACGCACGGATACCTGTTTGATGCGCGGAAGAGCGCTCGCGAACGGGCATGTAGACACAGCAGCCTTCTTGTCGACGCTGATGGATCCCGGGGCGCGAGTCTGCTCGAGGCACCGCCACGTGACGGCGCGCGGCAGCACCAGCACCGCCAGCGGCTTTGGCTGCGCCGGTGTCAGCGCCGCGGCCCTCCTCGTGATATCGCACCAGAGGTAACGACAACAAGCCGACACGAGACCAGTAACAATCGCGGTGGTACCTTTTGGTGGTTCGCGACATGGCTGTTGGGAGCAACGTGTTCAACATTGCATGGAATACGCATCCAGACTTCGTACAGGTGTAGAGTGGATTCGAACGCTTGTTGTCGGTCTGGTCGACTCGACGATGTACGTGCGAGCATGAGGGGACACGGCTCTTCCCGCCAAAATTGCAAGCACTGTGAATGTACAGCTCACGGCAAAAGGATGCCGCGAACCCGATCACATTTGGTTTAGTAACCCTCCCGTGTACACTTACTTCTCACAATACTCACCTGTCTGAGAGCCGTCCACCACCACGCCTTCCTCGATCTCCGCGCTCAGCTTGCTGCGCTCCAGCGAGATGGCGCTCGTCGTCGCCACTGTGCAGCCAGGTCGCCTCCGACCTGTGCAACGCGCTGTCCTCACGGTAGGTCCCACCGCCACACGGTGGCGTCGTCCGAGCAGCAGATGATCGTGCGCCCCGTCTTGCTGAACGCAATCTGGCGGATCGTGCTCTTGCAGTTGGCGTGCGTGAGCTTACACAGCGCGCGCTCCGACTCGGCGTCCAGGTCGAAGACGCTCACGGCACCCTTCTTGTTGCCCACCGCGAGCACCTCCAGCTGCGAGTCGAGGCCGAACTTCAGGAACCACAGGTCCGCGTCCTTGTAGTGGTACTCGCGCAGGATCGTCACGGCATCCTTGCCACGCGACGGGTTCGGCTTCCAGAACACTACCTTGTTGCCCGTCGACTTGGACAGGATGAGATCCCCAACGAGCCGCACACAGTCGACGTAGTCCGCGTGCACCTTGCTCGTCGCGAACGCGGGGAACTGGATGAACTTGGTGTCAAACGGCCGGTCGGCGGGGCGCGGCTCCGTGTACGACTTGCGGATCGCCGTCTGCACGACCTCGTCCTCGAGGTCCCACACCTTGATGGTGTTGTCCATGCCGGCGGAGACGAAGCACGAGCCCTTCAGGTGCACGTCCAGGCTCAACACATCATCGCGGTGGCCAAGGTGGCCAGCGAAAATGGCGATGCACACGCCGGTGAGCGAGTTCCAGAGGCGGATGGACTCGTCCTTGCCTGCCGACAGCAGCAGGCTCGGGTCGACGGGGTGGAACTTGAGCTCGTTCACCGAGTTGCCGTGGCCCGAGAGCACCGTCACGACCGATTGCGTGATGCAGTTGATCACCTTGATGTGGCCGCGCAGGCCTGCGGCGGCGAGCAGCGGGGACCCCGTGAGCACGTCGACCGTCCACGCCGCCGTGAAGTACTGCTCCTCCTGATCGCCGTCGCAGTAAACTTGAATCACGTCCAGACCTCCGTTCTCGAGGCACTCGTACACTGTGATCTGCAGCGGCGAGGATAATTGTTAGTGGTGAAGCTCAACAAGCACGCAGCGCAGTCCACGGGGGCGACGTACTCGGTTCCCGCCGACGGCCGCGAACACGCGCTCGTAGATCGGCAGCACGTCGCAGAAGGTGACGCAGTAAATTGCGCTGGCGTGGTCCTCGCGCGAGTAGGCTACTCACACAGTCAAGACGTGATCAGTACGCACTCGTAGTACCAGCTTAGAGCAAGAGAAGCAGCGCAGACGTACATGAGAACCGGTAGCCTTTCTTGCGCAGGCGCGGCAACAGCGACGCCGCCGCCGAGTGGTCGCTCGAGTCGGACGCGGCGGTTAGGTCGATCGCGGCGGGCGTGGGGGCCGGCGCCACGGGCGAGGCCACGGCCGTCGGGTCAGCGGATGTGCTCATAGTTCCGTCCTGGGCCCGCGGAGAGGAAGCGCGAGGCGAGACTGTTGGCGGCAACCTGCCCGCGCAGCAACAATGGCGGTGGCGCTGATAGAAGGAGTGTCAGGGGTCGGAAGCAGGCACTTCGATGGCGAGAATAATATCCCAAAAGTGGGTGGGTTTCTTTCAATGACATCAAAGAATGCTGTGATTGAATCCCGTTGCTTAGGGAAGCTCTGGATATTTTCGTCTTTACGTCCAAAAGATAATGAACGAGTCATGAGCTAAATCAGTAACAAATCGGCGCTAAAATTTCTAACGCTTCAGAGGGCCTACTCCGACCGCTCTCGTCGATGTCGGCGGCTCATGGTTGATTCTTCGAGCTCCACAAGACTGATCTTGCTCCACGCGGCCACCAACGCAAGCATCCCCACTCGTTGTGGCTGAACAAAAGCAAAAATGTAATTTACTGAGGAGTGTATAAAGTACAGAGTAAAGTGCTGGCAGTAATTATAAGACCAGCCGATTTTTTTAATTTTGCCAATAGGCCATGGGTGAAATAAGTAAAATATCGTAAATTATGCTCGTGTCCCGCGGATAAAACAGTTATTTATGAGACAAACCAGCATAGCAGGAACGCCAAAAGTATTGACATAACTCGGCATAACAATTCTAAGCTGCGGTATTTACGAACATAATCCATCATTTTGTATGCAGATAAGCTGCGTAGGCAAAGCTCACAAATACATAATAAAGTCGTATAATTTCGACGTTTTTGCATCTTGGACTAGTAAGTGACCTCTGTATCTATAAAATGCATGACGTTCGCTAAATCGCAGCCAGTTACTTCGTCTTCCCATGCGGGTGTCAGGCTGCTGAGAGAGACATAAAAAATGGCAGCCAGCCTCACTTTCGAATTAACAGGATAATCAATATGTCAAGCACCGCCATCCAAACCTTCGACCGCCTCCATCGCCAGTAGGAGGACGACAACTCCAACCTCATCGCCAGTCATGACAGCTTCGGTGATGTCGCTCGCCATGTGGAGAAAGAAGCAGTCGACGTCGAGTCCCCGATATCGTATAATCGTAGTCCTGTGTGGCAGTTAGTGAACTCGTGGGGATAGGGATTTTGAATGAATGGATGTATCAGAAATCCTATGATTTTACAAAAGGTAGGTTTTAAGCATGCAGTCGGGCAACTTTACTCCTCACTATCGGAGTCACCTCCAATGTCATCGTCCGACCTTACTTCCTCTTCTGCGAGATGAAGGCGCTGAAACTCTGCAACGAACGTGGCGGTCTCGATGGATACTGTAATGGGCCCCACCTGGCCCTTACATGGAGGCAGGTTGTGTGGGACACACCACCTCAACAATACCTCGTGGGTGACAAATATCGGTTTGATACCGGTATCACTGTCGATACCCGAGTGACGTCATTCGGTGATGTCAC
>JAASGW010000230.1:0-42568 GCA_023334395.1 Phytopythium sindhum
AGCGAGGCGGGCACATGGGAGTGCGGGTGCCAGCAGTGGCGGTGGCGGCGGAAGCGGAGGAATAGGAAGCGGCGCGGGAATCGCGTGGCGATGGCAGCAAATGTCGAAATGAGTGAGGAGGCGAGGCAACAGTTACGCGTGCGTGTACCCCATCGCTTGTGGAAAGGTTTCGTTTCGGAGAACTGGAGTGATGTTGTACGTATATAATGGGTACGAACCGTACTGTGTTGGTGCGAAGCATCAGCATGCATCAACGTGCGAATATGCATGCTATGGGCGTGACGTCGACGATGGCTCGCTGTCAGCTACCGCCACGAGGCTGCGGTCCCCTGGCAGTCGGCGCCGATAAGGAGACGCGCGCGCATTCGCGGTTGAGCTCGACCTGCGCTGAGTGACTCCGAGTGTCGAGAACTACGCACGGCGCGGCGTATCAAGCCGTTCAATCAATAACTAGTCGCCCGAGGCTACTGCCGCGTCCATGATTGCCGCATCTATCATTGCCGCACCTAAGTTCATGCAGTCCGAGGCTGGGTTGCTGCCTCGCTGGCTTCTCCCATGGTGCTGATTGCGGATGAATATGAGGCTTCTAGCATGAACAAACGGTGCTGCGCGACGCCGATGACGCTCAGCCATCACAAGAACGAGACCACGACGCTGTCGACTCGCTGCTGCGGTAGTTGTCTGTCTATACTACGCTGCGTTTGCTGCAGTCTAGCTAGCGAATGCTCCTGAAGGCTTTCTAGCCCTTTATTGACTAGGCGTTGAGTGCAATACCAACACAATAGCCAACCAGTGTCCTCCATGTAATGGCGAATGAAGATCGGGCCTGCTCTGTGTGACGCCTCGGGTCAACACGTTGATTGCAAGCCGTTTCAGTCGTCCACATGCCTTCGTAGCGTCACCATGGACACCAACTGGAGCGCACTGGTCGCTGCGCTTTCGCTCGGGCATCAGTCTCGGAACTCATTAGCAAATTAGGAAAGCAGAAAAGCACTCTATGAATATGCAGGGACAACAAAGTGAAAGGGCGCCGTGCCGCGCGCCGCTCCTCCACCCGTCGGCCTTCTCTCGCGCCTTCCATAACGTCGCTTGCAGCAGGCAGCGGTGGAAACGCGTCCATCTTGGCGTGCGAGGCAGTCAGGCAGCGCTCGCGGGTGTCGTGCATCCTTCCGCGTCGCGCACAGGTCGGTCGGGATACGGGAGTGGTTGTGAAAGCACAGCAGCGCCTCTCGCGCGGCGGCAGCCGCTCATCTATGTGAAGCGGCGCTTCTGGTTGAAGCGCTTCATCTCCATGATGGCCGACGACAGCGGCTCCTCGCTGTACTCCATCGACACGCCCTTGATCCACGGATGGTCCAGCGCCTGCGCCGCGCTGTAGCGCTCCGTGGGAACGACGTTTAGCAGGTGGCGGATCAAGTCCTTGGCTGGAAGTGATCAAATACCGCGGGCATTGTCAGGGATCGGTTGGGTCTGCAGTGATAGGGAGGGCAAAAACATACCTTCTTCGGAGACGTTGGTCCAGTACGGATGAGGGAAATCGAGCGCACTCGATCGGATCTTCAGGTAGACAGACTCGAGTCCGTTCTCGTCCTCCGCGAACGGAGGGAAGCCGCACAGCCTGCACATCGCAATGCGATACAATGAGCACCACATCTTCCAACGCGACGACAGAGGGAATGTAACTCCGCGTACATGATGTAGACCACGACGCCGAGGCTCCACAGGTCGACCTTACTGTCGTATCCCTCGCCGTTCAGCACCTCCGGAGCTGCCATAACCAACAGCAACGGTCAGCTCTAGCATCACAAACAGCGACCGAACACTTGACACGCACCGACGTAGTAGTCCGTCCCGCAACTCGTGTAGGCGCGCCCGCGCGAGCGAGCACCGTCATCCTCGTCCAGGATCTTCGCGATGCCAAAGTCGCTCAGCTTGATGTCCACGCTGTCGCTGCTGGCGAGCAGGATGTTCTCCGGCTTGATGTCGCGGTGCAGAATGTTGCACGAGTGCAGGTACTCGAGCGCGCGCAGCACGTTGGCCACGATCTCGGCGGCCTGGCGCTCCGAGTACACGCCAACTCGCACGATCCGGTCAAAGAGCTCACCTCCAGTGACGCTGTTCGAGTGAAGACGGAACGAAGTACACAGCACGAGGTAAGTGACTGAGCGGTGCGAGAGGAGCAAACCGCACGACGACTGACCGCTCCATGACGAGCAGGATCTCCGTGTCGCTCTCGTACACCTCCTCAAGGCTGATGATGTTGGGGTGCTTGACGCGCAGCAGCACCGTGATCTCGTCGCGCAGCGTCTTCTTCTTGACGCACAGCGCCTTGTTGATGACCTTGACCGCGAAGATCTCCTGCGTCTCCTTGCGGCGGCACAGGTACACCAGCGAGAAGGCGCCGCGGCCGATCAGGTCGCCCACGTCGTACAGCGAGTGGAACATGCCCACGCCATGCACGTCTGTCAGCCCCTGGGTCACCAGGTGCTCCTCCTCTTTCCGGAAGAAGCCCGAGAGCGGCGGGACTGATCATTCATGAGCACGATCTGAGTAAGCAACCTGTACATGTGTCGGGGGTGGTAGGGGGGAGCCACGCACCTTTGAACGCCGCCATTGCTGCTGCTCAGGAGTCCGTCTCGCGGCTTGTCGGCGTCTTAAATACTGCAGTCAACCTGTCGAGATCGCGTTCTACAATGGACCCTGTGAGCGGTCAGATCCCCCAAAATGACGGGGCAGAGGCGACCGGTCGGCCGCCCGCCCCACCAAAAGCCCGACGGGTCGTTGTCACCCACCGAACGCACCGTCCGCTCGTCGCGCCTCCTTCTGCCGTTCCACCTCCGGTCGCTCGTCGGTCACCCGGTCGCTCCGCCCCTTCTCCTCAGTGTCCGTCGCTCAGCAAACACCTTGCGCTTGTGCCTCTCCTTCTTCTCCCCCGCACGCTAGTGCTGTGAGCCCCGCGCCTCGGTCCGTCGTCACCCAGGCCGCCGCTAATACCCAAGGCGCCGCCCACAAACCGTCGATCCTTTGGCCGGCGGCGCGTTTCCGATTGTCGTGTCTTCTCTCTCGCCCGGCCGCTTCTCCCGTTCTTTTTTCACCCGCCCCGCGATAAAAGCGAGCATAATTCGCGCCCCCCAAACAGCAACCGCCGCGCGCTGTATCAGGCACGCGAGCTCGGAAAGGCCGCTTTCCCCTCCCATCCGGCAACAGAGGTGCCTCATCAATGCAGGCCAGGCTAGGGCTGCGCGCGTCGACTTACGATAGCTGCATCGTGGGACGACCAGTTGAAACGCGCTGGCCTGGCTTGATTAACGCGACGCCGGTGCGTCATACCAAAATAAGGTGGCTACTATTATACTGCTCACATTATTTATAATGAATATCACCGTGTTTTGCTATATAGTATGATATTTACACCCACTTTTACAGTCAAGGCGTTTGACGTTGATTTAGGGTAAGTGTTTCGCCGTTGTGCTTTTCGCTCAGCTGATCACCAAAAGTCAAGTTGCATTTCCACACCGCAAAGATCTGAACCGGCCCACGTTTGTTCTCCTTGCGCGTCGTCCGGTCGCGCTGTATCAGGGAATGGTCCGACACCTGCGTACATCATGTAGTACCCTTCTCCTCACTTGATGGTATGCGTGGCCGTGATGAGTACGACCGACACGAGTGAGCAGGCGAAGGTCAGGTACAGCCACGCGTCGCGCGCGAAAGGGCTAGCGAACGGGTTAGCGCCGCGGCCGAAGGCGTCGCCCTCGCGCTGCAGGCGGCGACGCAGGCTCAAGACGAGGCACGTTGGCACGACCCACTGCGACAAATAAGACGACGCGTCAGTGTGCGAGGCGACAACATGCGATGCAGCAGATGCCGCCGAGGAAGCGAGCGCCGCGGCACCAAGACGCGCGCCCCGTCTGCCGCCGCACTTTCTTATTCGTAAGGACGCACCTGGATGCCGAGCCCCGCGTAGGCGCCGGTGAAGCCCACGAGCATGGACACGTCCTCTGTGAAGAAGGCGACCACGAGCGGAGGCACGAGCGCCCACAGCGCGTAGCTGTGGCGCTCCAGGAACTCGCCCAGCGTCTCCGGCGGGTGCGCCGGGTCGTCGTGCACGCCGCGTACGCTGTGCGCCAGGTGCCGCACGTTCTCGCGCAAAGTGATGCAAATCACGGGAAAATTGGCGCTGTCGGAGTGAAGGCAAGGATGAGCGTTTCACATGGATGATCATGGGAGCAGACTGACAGCAGCGTACCTGAGCGTGAAGACGGGGAAGAGGCTGAGGAAGTACGCGAAGAACTGCACTGGGTAGTCCTTGAAGTTGAGTGTGTACACGTCCTGAAGCCATGGGAAGCACGTTGCTCGTGGATTAGACCCGTGCCTAGTAACAGCGCGCGCCCCACGACACGTACATCGATGGCGTCGGGCTTGAAGCGGAACGTGGCCGACGAGCACAGCACGAAGTACACGAGCAGGACCGCCTGCAGTCGCACAGAAGCACGGGCAGTGTTAGTCATCGCTGTGCCAGACCAGCTAACCACGTTTCGATAGGGAGGAGACGCACCGCAAAGGACGACGCCAGGACTCTGCCGACCTTGGACTTGTCAGTGATTGGCGCCACGAGGCCGGGAATGCTGTGAAAGTAGATGAAAGAGCAACGTCAGTATGAATGAGACGCCCACACACATCATCCAAACACACGAGCACCCACCTGTGGTGGCACATGAACGAGTAGATGCACACGCCAAAGAAGGTGGCGATGTTGGCGGGCTTCTCGTACTCGAGCACCTCCGCCATGCTGCGCCCCTTACCGCGCGCGATGCCGACGACCGCCAACACGATCATCAGCCCGAAGGACGCGTGGCGGATCACCGTCGTGACGAGCTGCAGCGTGCGCGTCTTCTGCACGTGACCGAACGCGAACGGGCCGAGCAGCAGCCCGAAGACCACGACGAGGAGGCGGTACAGGTCCGAGCTGCTGAAGCGCTCCGAGCACTGCCACTGTGTCACATCGGGCGCCGGGCGCGGGCACAGGATCTCGCGCAGTGACTTGGGCACCGCTATGGAGTATCATGGGCGCGTGAGAGGATGATATGGCGCTGATACTGGAGCTTGTGAACGTACCGACAGCGTAGATGGCCAAGTCGCCGTACAGATACACGATCGTGCACGCGTAGAACGCGATGTTACCCTTTCGGTTGAAGAGCAGGTGCGCCATTTGCGCGAGCTCCATCTACAACGCGATCGATAGATGAGTGTTGCTGATGAGTTTGGTCGACTGCCAATCCGTCCACTCACCTTCTTCGACAAGTCAAAGTCGAGCCGCCCCACGCCGGGACTCTTGAGGCGCCCAGGGCTCTTCATGCGCCCAGGGCTCTTGGCGTGGCCAGCCTTCTCGAGTCGGTCTTGCTCCTGTCGGTTGTTCGACGCAGCAATCACGTCAGGTCCAGCACACGGTTCGTACAATGAGGAGCAAGCCACCTACGATGAGCGGCAGAATCTCGGTCCGCGCCGAGTCGAGGTCGTCGACCGTGGAGGCGTTGTCGTCCGAGTAGATGTCCGCCGCGTTTTCGCGCGGGTCGATGCCGAGCTGGCGCGCGCGCTTCTTGATGGCGTTGACGCCCGCAATTGCCTCGATCATGAACGTCGCCGTTACGTAGCTGATGGTGGCCAGCACGGCCAGCGCCAGTGCCCCGTACAGCAGCCCCACCTGTTCCAGTCACACAGAAAGCCCGTCAGTCGGTCGGTTCCATCCACCGTCGCGTCTCCGAGTCTCATGAGGCGCCGCACCTGCGCGAAAGCATGCGGGATGGTGAGCGCGCCGGCGCCCACGATGAGGTTGAAGATGAACACGAAGCCCGTCAGCGGCGAGTAGCTCCCGACGCTTGGCCCGCCGCCCGCCATGGCTGCCGATCGAGGGGCTTACAGCGCGGGTAATTCGCCGGAGCCTCCTTCTCTTCCTCCAGTTGGGTCTCAACCAGGTTGATGAGTGTGGGAAAGAGCAGGCGGCGATTACTGTGTATTTCGTACTTAAAACAAAACTCACGGTGCGTATTTAACACAAGGATTTCGTACTTTGTCGAAGCGTCTCAGTATACTGTCAATAACGCAATCGCGGCGTTTCGACACCTCATGGGGATCTTCGATGGCGGCGGCGGCGCAGGAGGTGGCGGCGGCGCGCTTCCTACTCACGAGCGGCCACCTGGTGGCCACCTGCCTCGCCGTATCGCAGCATGTGCGTGGCCTTGTCTTTCCCTGAGCGCGACATCTAGGTGTGTGGTGTATTACGCTCGATTCGCGCGGCTGACGAGAGTGAAACGCGACCGACAGGATCGCGGCGACGCGAGCGCGGCGGGCGCCGGCGCGGTGGCGTTCGCGAGCTTCGCGCTCGCGCTCTCGGCCTTTGCTCTCGGCCTGGACGTCTTCTCCCCGCCGGTCGGTGGCTTGAGAGTGATTAGAACGTTCAGTGGATGCTGCTGCTGCCTCACTCTCGACCTGCGACTTGCGATGCCATTCATCATGCAGAAGAACGCCGTGCACGTGTGCTGCCACTTCCTGGGCGGCGTCATGGTCTGTCGCCAACTGCTCTACGCGCTCCCCGCCCCCTACCTGTGGTGCGTCGTCTCCAGACGCGTTGGTGTTGATACCAAACAGTCTCCGTCACTGCTGACGCCATCCACTGACTACGGCAGGAACGTCGTGGTCGTCGCGCACGTCCCGCCGGCGCTCTGCTCCCTGTCGACACTCGTCGACCTGTTCATGCTGCGCACCGGCCGCCACGCCTACTAGAACGATGAAAGACAGCGTGTTGACAACCGAGTTGATTTGCTTTTTACTATAAGAAAGACGAGCAGTACTTTCACACGAGTGCGGCGCGATCGCTCGGGCGATCGCTTGGTTCTTCCCCACGCGTCGTGTCCAGTCCTCCCCCGGTCGAGACGCCCAGGGTCTAGGCCGCGTTCTTCTTCTTCATCAGGTTCAGCGCGCTGCCGTGCTTGAACCACTCGATCTGCTCCTCGTTGAACGTGTGGTTGACCGTGATGTCGAAGGCCGCGGCGCCCGAGGCGGGCGACACGCGCAGCGTCAGCGGCTTGCCCGGCTGGAAGTCCTTCAGGCCCAGGATCGACACCTTGTCGTTGCCCGTGATCTTGTCGTAGTCCGCCGGGTTGGCGAACGTCAGCGGCAGCATGCCCTGCTTCTTCAGGTTCGTCTCGTGGATGCGAGCGAACGACTTCACGATCACGGCGCGGCCGCCCAGGTGGCGCGGCTCAAGGGCGGCGTGCTCGCGCGAGCTGCCCTCGCCGTAGTTCTCGTCACCGATCACGACCCAGCTGACGCCGTCCGCCTTGTACTGGCGAGCGACCGCCGGCACCTTGTCGAACACGCCCGTGAACTGGTTCTTGACGCTGTTCGTCTCGCCCGTCTCGGCGTTCTCGGCACCAATCAGCAGGTTGTTCGAGATGTTGTCCAGGTGGCCACGGTACTTGAGCCACGGGCCGGCCATCGAGATGTGGTCCGTCGTGCACTTGCCCTTGGCCTTGATCAGCACCGGCATGTTCTCCAGGTCCTTGCCGTTCCACTCGTCGAAGGCCGACAGGAGCGCCAGACGCTCGCTCTTGGGGTCCACGTTCACCGTCAGGCCCTCCGAGTTGGCGGGTGGGGCCTGGAACGTCTCCTCACCGGCGTCGAAGCCGCGCGGGGGCAGCTCCTTGCCGAACGGGGCATCGAACTTGAACTCCGAGCCGTCAGCCAGCTTGATCGAGTCCGTCTCCGGGTTGAACGTGGTCGAGCCCGCGATCGAGCACACCGTCACGAGCTCCGGCGACGTCACGAAGCCGTGCGTCTGCGGGTTGCCGTCGTTACGCTTGGCGAAGTTGCGGTTGTACGACGTGAAGATCGAGTTCTTCTCGCCCTGCTTCTCCGAGCGGTTCCACTGGCCAATGCACGGGCCGCACGCGTTGGCGAGCACCGTGGCGCCGGCCTCAAGGAACGTGTCCAGAATGCCGTCGCGGGCGATCGTGGCGCGCACCTGCTCCGAGCCCGGCGTCACGTAGTACGGCACCTTGAACTTGAGGCCGGCGTCCTTCGCCTGCTTCGTCAGCTCGGCGCAGCGCGTCATGTCCTCGTAACTCGAGTTCGTGCACGAACCGATCAGACCCGCGCTCAGCTCCGTGGGCCAGCCGTTCTTCTCCGAGGCGGCGCGCAGCTCCTCGCCGGCCGTGTGGCCGAGGTCGGGCGTGAACGGGCCGTTCACCATCGGCTTGAGATCGTCCAGGTTGATCTCGATGATCTGGTCGTACTCGGCGCCCTCGTCGGCGCGCAGGTTGGCCTTGAAGTCCGTGGCAGCCGAGGCAATGCCGCTGCGCTGCGTGGCCTTCAGGTAGTCGGCCATGCGCTCCGTGTAGGGGAACGTCGAGCACGTGGCGCCGATCTCGGCACCCATGTTACAGATCGTGCCCATGCCCGTGCACGAGATCGACTCCACACCGGGGCCGAAGTACTCAACGATGGCACCGGTGCCGCCCTTGACCGTCAGGATGTCCGCCACCTTGAGGATCACGTCCTTGGGCGAGGTCCAGCCCGAGAGCTTGCCCGTCAGCTTGACGCCAATGACCTTGGGCGCCTTGAGCTCCCAGGCCATACCGGCCATCACGTCCACGGCGTCAGCACCGCCGACACCGACGGCACACATGCCGAGACCACCGGCGTTGGGCGTGTGCGAGTCGGTACCGATCATCAGACCGCCGGGGAAGGCGTAGTTCTCCAGCACGATCTGGTGGATGATGCCGCTGCCCGGCTTCCAGAAGCCCATTCCGAACTTGGCGCCGGCCGACGACAGGAAGTCGTACACCTCCTTGTTGACGATGTTGGCGGTGTTCAGGTCCGTGCTCGAGCCCTTCTCGGCCGTGATCAGATGGTCACAGTGAATGGTCGTGGGCACAGCCGTCTTGGGCAGGCCCGACGAGATGAACTGCAGCACGGCCATCTGCGCCGTGGCGTCCTGCATGGCCACGCGGTCCGGGCGCAGCTTCAGGTACGTCTGGCCGCGGACCGGCACCTGCGTGGCGTCGTCCAGGTGGCCGTAGATGATCTTCTCGGCCAGCGTCAGCGGCTTGTTGTTCAGCGTCTTGCGCACCGTGAACAGGTTCTTCTCCATCTTCTCGTACGTCTGGTCGATCGTCGGGCTGCCCTTGGGGTCTAGCACCGACAGCGGCACCGGCACGCCGCAGCTCGACGACATGGCGGCCTGCAAGTAACGAGTACGATCATCCGGGGTCAGTCATTTCGCTCGGACGAGCGCCCCACCACCGGGACGAGCCAGAACAGTGGGGGCAGGACACAGCTCTATACAATACACACCTTGGCTGCCGTGGAGCGCACGCTCTGGCGGGCGACGGCGCGCGCGGAAGACGAGGAGACGGCGTACATGGTCGGTGGGTCTTGTTCTCTCTCTTCCTTCTCCGGGCGGGCGGTGGCGGGGGGGAGATACCAAAATGACCACTCGTTTCGGGCAGGCGGGTGCCCACCAGGTCGGCGGCGGGGAGGGCGAAGTAATTTATTTTAAATGACCAGATGTCGCCCCGCCTAAATGATCTTGGCCCGCGTATAGACATGACGCGCATCACTCCGTTTGCGGCTCTGAAACGCGCTCTCAGCCCCACAATCAACTGGTGGGCTGCTCTCCCCTCCCTGCGTGGTCACACTGCCGAAAGTGGTGTGGGGCACACAGCCAGAGGAGCTCTCGTGACTTGCGTTGCAATGGGGGATCGAGACCAACATGCTCGTCTTCGTCCGTCTCAAATGGCTGTGGCGTTCCTCCGCCGCCACTTGCGTTTCTCCAGTATGGTTTTGGTTGAATCTACCTGCATTTAACCATGCGTGACGCGATCGAGTCGACGGATGGTCGAGGCTGGCGCAAGCGAGCCATCAAGGGATCACTCGGAGCGATACCTTTAAGCGCTGCCCAAGCAGCGAGCGAGTCGCATCGCCCGACACCAAGAGCCTTTGCGCATGCATCTGCTCGCGGGTACGCAGTCTATTCCGGTACCTAGATCCCGACAGAACCTGTGCATGTGGGTGGGGAATTCTGGTGGTCCCGCTTTGTTAAACTGTCAATAAAACCTCTGGGTGGTGTTGGGTAAGGCGTAATTTACGCGTAGTTTTCAGGCTGATCGCTCAGTGCGCCAGAGCCCAGCCAACGCGAACATAGACCAAAGGCAGGGTGCCTATGCAGGGGAGTCATCCTTCAGAATTGAAGGACTCGACGCGCGCTGATTGGTCCGGAGAGGATCTTCGAAGCGTATTCGATCATTGATTGGCCATAAATCAAACGCAGGGTAGTGTAACCCTACCCGCGGAAAAAGAAACAACATCGTACACGCAAACGGTTTCCTCCCTCGTATAGTATACGCTTCGATTAGAGCACCCGGTGTTTACTGTACCGTACTTATCCCTAACAGAGCGCTTTACGTACAGAACCACACCTCAATAGTTTGCTATCCAATAGTCCTCTAATAGGAGAAATACAGTATAGCGCACCAAAAAGGAAACCTCTATCGGTTTGGACGGGGTTTCCGCGCGGTTTGCACTTGCCGATACATTTTGGTATCGGGAAAGGCGCCAAGCATCAAGGGCGAGAGAGGACGCCTGCCACTCCTTCCTTCCTGCCTGCTTGCCTGTGTGGGGACGTCGCGGCGCCGGGATGCACGTCAAGCAGGTGGTAGTGAGTGGCTTCCGCAGCTACAAGGACCAGGTGGCAGTGGAGCCGTTCAGCCGGCAGCACAACGTGGTGGTGGGCCGCAATGGCACAGGCAAGTCCAACTTCTTCGACGCCATCCGCTTCTGCCTGCTCACGTCCAAGTTCGCCAGCCTACGGCCCGAAGAGCGCCAGGCGTTGCTGCACGAGGGCGCGGGCAAGCACGTCATGTCGGCCTACGTGGAGATCGTCTTCGACAACGCGGACGGCCGCCTGCCCGTGGACGACGCCGAGGTCGTGTTGCGCCGCACCATCGGCGTCAAGAAGGACGAGTTCTTTCTCAACCGCAAGCACATCACCAAGAGCGACGTCGTGCACCTGCTCGAGAGCGCCGGCTTCTCCCGCTCCAACCCGTACTACATCGTGCAGCAGGGCAAGGTCAACGCCCTCGCGGTCATGAAGGAGTCGGAGCGCCTGGAGCTGCTCAAGGAGGTCGCGGGCACCAAGGTCTACGAAGACCGGCGCCTCGAGTCGCTCAAGATCCTCCAGGAGACGCAGAGCCGCCGCGAGAAGATCCAGGAGGTTGTCAGCTACATCGAAGAGCGTCTCAAAGAGCTTGAGGAGGAGAAGGAGGAGCTGAGAGAGTACCAGCAGCTCGACCGCGAGCAGCGCGCGCTCGAGTACACGATGCATGATAAGGAGCTCCAGACCATCCGCGCGGAGATCGAAGCCGTGGACCACCGACGGGCCGAAGTCGCGGCGCTGACAACCGAGCTGCACGAGAAGCAACTGGACGTGCGAAGCCAGATTGCACAGATAGAAGCCGCGCGACAGACGCGGGACCAAGACCTCGCACGTTTGTCGGACGAGCGCCAAGCAGCGGAGAGCGAGCGCAAGGGCTTGATGGAAGCACGGTACAAGCTCGAGATGGAAGTGAAGGAGCTGCTCGATAACAGGGACGCAGAAGGTGCCCAACGACAGTTGCTCGTCAAGGAGATGGAAGTGGTGAAGAGCGAGATTCAAGCGAAGCAGAATCGGCTCCAGACCACTATCCTTCCTGCGTTTGAACAGACGGAGCAGGCCCACGACCACGTTGTCCGCCAGCTTCAAGAAGCTACTGCCCAATCGGATCACCTGATTGCAAAGCAGAGTCGCAAGTCCCAATTCCGGACGCAGCAGGACCGCGACGCCTACTTGACGCGCGAGGTGAACGAGATTGAGAGCCTCGTCAACCGGAAGCAATCTGACGCGTCCATGCTTCGGGACGGTATCGAAGATCTCGAGCATTCAATTGCCGAAGCGGAAAAGCAGCTTCGTCACAACAATGAAGAGCTTCAGGAGCAGCGCCGCGTGGTTGACATGCTAGGCGCGCAGATCTTTGGGTTGAAGGAGAAGCGTAATGCGCTGTCCGAAGAACGGAAGGAGAAATGGCGCGACGAAAACCAGATGACTTATGAGGTCCGCAAGCTCACGGAGCAACTGCACCGCGGGGAAAGCGTACTCCACAGCACGATGGCGTACGATGTTCGTCGAGGCTTGCAAGCCATTCGTGAAATGACGGCGCAAGGAGGTATCAACGGTGTTCACGGTCCGCTTATCGACGTGGTGGAGCCGGACGACGAGCGGTACTGCACTGCGCTCGACGAGGCAGCCGGCGGCTCGCTCTTCCACGTTGTCGTCGACACAGACGACGTCGCTGCTCAGATCATGCGCGAGCTTGAGAAGAAGAACCTGGGTCGGATCACGTTCCTGCCTCTGAACCGGTTGAAAGTGAACGATCGTGTGGAGTATCCGAGTAATGACGATGTCGTCCCGCTGATCGACAAGGTTAGCTTCCCTTCCGCGATTCGCAAGGCAGTCGTGAGCGCGTTCGGCAAGAAGCTGTTGTGTCGTGATTTGGACACGTGCGTGCACTACGCTGAGAAGACCAACATGGACTGTTTGACCCTCGACGGTGACATGGTTCACCGCCGTGGTGCTCTTGATGGTGGTTACAAGGACCCACAGCGATCCAGGATGAGAGCCATGATGGAGGTCAAGCGGGCGCAGCGAGAGCTAGACAGCATCCAGTCGAAGGCTCACCAGGTCAAAGTCGAGGCGCAGCAAGCCGACCAGCGTGTTGCCGCCGTCATTGGTGAGCTCCAGAAACAGGAGGCCAACAAGCAGCAAGCGGTCTCGGCTCTCGAGCGCCTTTACGATGAGGTGTCGCGTCTGAAGGAGCAGATCAAAACCGAAAGTGCTAGTCGCTCTCAGAAGGAGCGAAGCCTCGAACTTCAGGAGCGAGAGGTCCACGACTTGGTTGCTCGGGTTGAGTCACTTCGCTCGGAGCTGGCGGCGCCGATGCAAGATAGCCTCAGCGCCGATGAGCTTAACCGGCTGCATCAGCTGTCGGCGACGATCTCGGCCTTGCAAGCGGAGGAGCGGGCGAAGAAAGGAGAGCTTGAGGAGCTTCGTTTGCAAAAGGAAAGCATCGAACTCGTTCTCAGCCAGAACTTGGTCCGGCGGCAGAAGGAGCTGGTAAAGCTGCTTGCTGAGGAGGGTATCGAGAACCTCGCGCGACGGGAGCAAGAAGATAATCTGAAGGCAAAGCAGCTCGACTTGCAAGACGCGTCTCGCCTGGTGGACGAGAACTCGGTGATGCTGAAGAAGATCGAGGCGGACTTTGCAGCGCTGCAGGAAGCTATCACGAGTGAAAAGATGAAGGTAGAGGCTTTGAACGCCGAGGAGACGTCTCTCAACGACCAGATCCAGCTTGAGAACCGACGTGCTGAGAAGATCATGGGCAAGCGTCGTCGGCTGCTGCAGAAGCGCGACGATGCGATGAAAGACATTCGCGAGCTGGGCACGTTGCCAATCTCTGAACTCGACAAGTTCAAGGACCTTTCCCTCGCGGATGCGGTCAAGCAATTTAATGCGCGCAACGACAAGCTCAAGAAGTACAGCCACGTGAACAAGAAGGCGCTTGACCAGTACGTGAGCTTCAACGAGCAGCGCTCGACGTTGCTTGATCGAAAGCGGGAACTTGACGAGGGCTACAACTCTATCAAGGATCTCATCGATGTCTTGGACAAGCGCAAGGACGAGGCAATTTTGCGGACGTTCAAGGGTGTTGCTGGCCACTTCTCGGAGGTATTCCGCGAGTTGGTGCCGACAGGCGAAGGCAAGATGATTCTGGTCGCTGCTGACACGTCCAAGGATGCGGCGAATGCGAGTGCGAACATCGTCGACACGTACTCAGGTGTCCAGATCAAGGTTAACTTCCGTGGCGAGGGTGATTCCTACCTGATGCAGCAGCTGTCGGGCGGACAGAAGGCGCTCGTTGCTCTCGCGTTCATTTTCGCCATCCAGCGCTGCGACCCCGCTCCGTTCTACCTGTTTGACGAGATTGACCAGGCCCTGGACTCGACGCATCGCGCGGCAGTGGCGGCGCTGATCCATCGACAAGCGCATTCCTCGGAGAACCCTGCTCAGGTGGGTCATGTTGTTTCTATTGTGCGTGATTCCCTCACCGCATCACTAATCGCCGTCCGCCACTGCACGACAGTTCATCACATCGACGTTCCGGCCCGAGCTGGTGAATGTCGCGGACAAATTCTACGGCATCGGCTACCAGAACAAGATCAGCAACGTCTACTCGATGCAGAAGCAGGAGTCGCTGGACTTTATTGCCAACATCATGGCCGAGGAGGAGGGCGTCGACACGTCGCAGACCTAGTCGGCCCGGCGCCTAAGCGTTACGAAGATCGTTTCATCAAGTGCATGGACGTGAATGGTATGCTGCGTATTTGGTTATTTCGTGGTCGTGTTCCTGTTGTTGCCTGTCTATTGCGCAGCCGCCTTGACGCGCTTGCCCGAGTGCCGCAGTCCCTTGGCGTCGCGCTCTTCGGCCTGCTTGGACTGGAACGCGCGCTTGAGGTTGGCGATGGCGCGGTCCGTCACCGGCCACTTGGTCTGCGCGCGCGCGTTCTGCCAGAAGAAGACGCTCGTATCGAAGGACGCGATGCGCCAGCGCGTCTTGCGAATCTGCTGCTTGCCCTCACAGTACCCGTGCTCCTTCTGCGCGATGCGCACGTGCTTCTGGTTATAGCGGCTCTTGTACAGCTGCTGCCACCCCTGCGGTTCGGATTGGTCTCCATGTAAATACTCCCTGTCGTGAGGGTGGCAACATGTCGGTGCTTACCTCGGTCTCCTGCCACGCGGGGATGATGACGATGAAGGCGAGCGGCCCGTCCGCGCGCCCCAGCAGCGCCGTCATGTGCTCCGCCATGCGCTTGATCACCTTGGGGATGAACGGCGGGTTGGCCTCGAAGCACCTGTAGTAGCATATCGGTACGGAACAGCAACGTCAGCCATGCGATCGACCACGGCAGTACACCAGAGACGAGAAACGGTACCCAGAGCGCGGCGAGAAGTCGAAGAAGCTGCCGACGCTGCCGAACGCGCGGTCCGTGTCCACGAACGCGCTGCAGAAGCGCCCATACCGGGAGTTGAGCGGCGACGCGAAGCACTCCATCTTGCAGTCAAAGTGTTCCAGCAGCACGTCGAAGCACTCCTCGTTCAGCGCCGCCTGCATCCCGTCAGTCACAACGATACAGTGAGTGTCAGTGCCGTATCAAATCCACCAAAAAGGATGCCACCACCCACCTGGAAGCCGCCGCCGTCGAGCGAGTCATAGCGCAGCAGCAGGCAAAAGAGCGCGCTCTCGAACTCGCGCTCGTCCCGCGGTGTCCATCGCTCGTCCGCCTCCTCGCGCCGCCGGGCGAACATCTCGCGCAGTTTACCGAAGTGCGCAGCCGTGAGCTTCACCTCGGCGTCGCCGTACGTCAAGTGGCAGTAGCCGTCGCCGCGCGTCAGCTTGACGTGCCGCCGGTGGCTGCTGCTCACGTCCTGCTGGCGGAACTTGCGCAGTAGGCGGTCCGCCTCCTTGGTCAGCGCCTTGCAGGCCTTGCGCGCCGCGCCCTTGGTCGCGCCGGCCTTGACGAGCTCCTCCAGCAGCCCGCTGTAGTCGCTCTCGGCGTGTGGGATCAGCGGGTCCGACTCGGCCACCATCAACTTGGACGAGAACTGCCAAGTCTCGTACGCCGAGTTGGGCAGCTTGGCAATGCCCAGCTCCTCGCCGGCGCGCCGGATGCACGCGCACAGGCGCCGCACCTTCTGCTGCCGCGCGATCTCCACCGCTGGCGTCACTTTCGCCGTCGTCGTGCCGCGCACCACCCACTCGTCCGCCAGCTCCTGCTCCACGCGCGGGTTCCAGATCTCGTCGCTGCTCTCAGCTTCGGCCTCCCGCGTGCGCTTAAGACCCGCCGCCGCCTCCGCCCGCGGCTCCTGTACATTCTCGGCCTTGTGCTGCGTGTCCATCGCCGGCGCCGCGTTGCCCGTGGCCGCCGCCATCGACGCCAGGATCGCCTCCATCGGGTCCGTACCCATGCTGCTTCGTATCGTATTGAGTCGCAGTCCCAACCACCAGCAAGTGACGACGACAGGAACGGCGCGCCTACAATACCCGCCCCGCCTAAGTGCGACACCCTCCATAAACCGATCATACCGGTATCTCTCATCCAGATACTGGTATTGTTCATCCCCACTTAGGTACGACGCCTGCTCCGGAATTGGCTGGCCCGCAGCGCTCCCCCCTCATCGACGAGCTTCCAACGCCCTCCATGGGATGACCCTCGGTTTATGAAGCGGTTAGTTTGAGATTCGCAGTGTTCGGTCACCATGGGTCACCGTAAGTTCGAGGCGCCGCGTCACGGCCACCTGGGGTTCCTGCCCAAGAAGCGCACCAAGCACCACCGCGGCCGCGTTCGCAAGTTCCCTCGCGACGATGCGTCCAAGGCGCCGCACCTGACGGCCTTCATGGGCTACAAGGCCGGCATGACGCACATCGTGCGTGAGGTCGACCGCCCGGGCTCCAAGGTGCACAAGAAGGAGGTGGTCGAGGCCGTGTCGATCGTCGAGACGCCCCCGATGGTCGTGGTCGGCGTGGTCGGCTACATCGAGACGCCGCGCGGCCTGCGCACGCTCACGACGGTGTTCGCCGAGCACCTGAGCGAGGAGGTCAAGCGCCGCTTCTACAAGAACTGGTACAAGTCGAAGCGAAAGGCCTTCACCAAGTACGCCAAGAAGTACCAGACAGCGCCCGCGGACATTGAGAACGAGCTCAACCGCATCAAGAAGTACTGCCAGGTCGTGCGCGTGCTCGCCCACACGCAGATCCGCAAGGTCAACCTGCGTCAGAAGAAGGCCCACCTCCTCGAGGTGCAGGTCAACGGCGGCGCCGTGGCCGACAAGGTGGACTTCGCCAAGTCGCTCTTCGAGAAGCAGGTGCCGGTCACGGCCGTCTTCGCTAAGGACGAGATGATTGACGTCATTGGCGTGACCAAGGGTCACGGTATCGAGGGCGTCATCACGCGTTGGGGCGTCACGCGCCTGCCGCGTAAGACCCACCGTGGTCTGCGCAAGGTCGCCTGTATCGGTGCCTGGCACCCGTCGCGCGTGCGCTTCACGGTGCCGCGCGCCGGTCAGCACGGTTACCACCACCGCACGGAGATCAACAAGAAGATTTACCGCATCGGTGCCGCCGGCGACAACAAGTCGTGCATGACGGAGCAGGACCTGACGGAGAAGAGCATCACGCCCCTGGGTGGCTTCCCGCACTACGGTGTGGTCAACGAGGACTGGCTCATGATCAAGGGTGCCATCGTCGGCACCAAGAAGCGCGCGCTCACGCTGCGCAAGTCGCTCCTGGTGCACACGAAGCGCTCGGCCCTCGAGGAGATCAACCTCAAGTTCATCGACACGTCGTCCAAGTTCGGCCACGGTCGTTTCCAGACGGCGGACGAGAAGGCCAAGTTCCTCGGCCCGCTCGCGCGCCAGAACCGCGCTTAGGCGTCTCCGAGCATCGCTTGGTAGCGCCCTTGTGCGCTTGGTGCCGTGCTCGTTCCTCTGGTGGCAGTAGTAGGATGGTTTCCGGGCTGTTTCTACTGTCACTGGGCGGCGCGGGCGGCTGACGGCAGACAAAATCCCGGTCCCGGGTCGAATCAAACGAATATACTGCGCTCATGGCAAACAACCTCCTCCTCTCTTGTTGTCTGGTGGTCTTTTGTCACCTTCCTCTCTTGTCGTGCCCTCATTTGTCTATCTGTTTGTCGTGAACGTCTCAGAACCTTTCATGCTGTAGTCAGACAGCTCCGTATTGAGATCATACATGCAGTTGCCGCGTGCACCAGCTCTCAAGAGTGTTAGATGTCGTCTAGACGAGGTCTAATGTGATCATGACGCACTCGTTAGATCGATTGTGTATTGCGTTCATGGCAAGCAACCCTCTCCGCTCTCGTTGTCTGTTGGTTCATTGTGAGTCACCATCAACATCAGTCAGACAACAGTAGATGTTAACTAGACAGCGTCTAACGTGATCATGAGCTCTTGGTAGAACGGAACGTTGTTGATTGTCGTTAGTGCGCTCGTCTCTGACGGCCTGGACCTGCAAAACTCCACACGCACACACTCACTCACGACCGACGTCGCTTACTCGGCCTTGGTCTTCTTGGCGGCCGTGGCGGGTGCGTGCACGAGGCTCACGTCGAGGCGGAAGAGCACCATGCAGACGAGAAAGAAGGCCATAAAGCCCGAGACGAGCAGCAGCGGCTCGTGCAGCATGAAGGACTGCGGGAAGTCGAAGGTAACCTCGAAGGGCACGTTGTGCGCGGCCACCACGTTCTTCTTGTCGATGACGACCACGGGCCGGCCGAACACGGGCGTGTCCAGGTACGTCTGGCGCGTGGTGTCCGAGATGCTGTCGACCGCGAAGGGCAGGTGCACCTGCACGTTGGTGGCGCCCTCGGGCAGGATGACCTTGAGCGTCAGGTCGTCCACGGCGGCGCCCTCGATGGGCGTCGAGAAGTCCACCTCGAGCTTGAAGGCGTTGCCCAAGCGCGACAGCACCGAGTGCGTGGGCACCGAGTAGCCGAAGTAGAACTGCGTCTTCCAGCCGCCGAAGAGCGGGAAGCGCGGCTTGAACTCGAGTTCCTTGCGCGTGGGCGTGGGGCGCAGGCGCGAGGTCGACACGTTACCGATCTGGTCGCGGTAGTACACGTTAACGGCGTCGGCGGGCAGCAGCGCGCGCATCTCGTAAAAGGACGCGCTCTTCTGGTGCAGCGCCTGGTAGTCGTAGCGCGAGAAGCCGCCCTTGAGCTTGGCGCCCGAGTTCTCCAGGTCGTACACGTCCTCGACCGATACGCGGCCCCACATGGACACCTCGATCTCGCGCGTGAGCTTGGTAACCGTCAGGAAGGGCGAGTGGTTCTTGTAGTGCACGCGCAGCGACCGGTCGGGCGCCGACAGCGGCGCCACGTCCGCGTACGGGCCGTAGGTGATGACACCGGCCTTGCGCGTTACGGGCTCGACCTGCGAGAAGCTCTCGACGCGGCCCGAGGGCAGCTTGACCTTGGTGGTCTGCGTCTCCGTCACGTAGGGCGAGCGCAGCACGTGGCTGCCCTCGAAGACCACGAGCTGCTCGTCGCGCTGCGAGATCTCGGCCGGGAAGGGCGTCAGCGCGTGCGAGAAGTGCGCCGTCAGCTTGAGCGAGAACTCCTCGCCGCGAGGCACGCGGTCCTTGAGCACAACCGCGTACGCGGCCTCGTCGCCCTCCAGGGGCACCACCTCGCACGCCGTCTTGCCGCACTTGGCCACCACGTGCGCCAGCCGCGCGCCCAGGTGTGCCGGGAAGGCCACCACGTACTCGTCCACGTCCGCCGCCGCATCCGAGAAGCGGATCTCCGCGTGCTCGCGCACCACGTGCCGCGTCAGGTCCAGCATCCGCTTCACCTGCTCATGATGAAGAAGTTAGTGACGTGGCCGTATAGCTGTCGCGCGCGGGGTACGACCGGGTATACGTGACTATACGCACCGAGTGGTTGACGATTTCGCCGCTGGTGCCGAGCGCCGACAGCGCGGCCAGCGCCACTGCGAGCGCACCCGAGAGCTTCATGCTGGGGGAGAAGGGGTCTGCGGGGCCGGGGATCGACGCGCCGACTGCTTCGTTGTAGTACTGCGGATCCGATCCGAATGCGCCGCGCACTGCCGCGCTTCCCCGTGGCAGTCGCTCACGTGATATCCTCGCGTCGTCCGGATGTGATGTGTATACCGTAACCGGAGTGCGCGTATACCTCCGCGTGTCCTTGCGCGTCATTGGTCGAAACCCGACCTTTTCCACTTAAACCCGACACAGTACCTCCTCATTGGCTTAAATCCTGCGATATCGTGCTTTGTATTGGCCAAAAATAAAATAACGCTCTTTCATTGGCCGAAATTCTCTCGCAGAGGTTGCTGGCCACCGATTCGCGCCTGCTCCCCCTCCAAACTGCGCAGCGCCACAAGTCCTCACCCAGAGGAACCGACCGCCCCACGCAGGAAGCCTCCGCCCCGCCAGCCTCGCTCGCTGCCCACGATGCTCGCGCGCGCCACCCGAGTCGTGGCCCAGCGCGCCGCCGCCGCCCGCCGCGCGGCCAACCCGTCGCGCCTGTCGCAGGTGGCCTTCTTCTCGGCCGAGGCGCCTGCTGACGCCAAGGAGGAGCTGGCGCTCTCGCCCAAGGTGCAGACCGTGCTGGACCAGATCCTCGAGCTCAACATGGTCGAGATCGCCGAGCTGTCTACCGCCATCCAGGTGCGTTGATCGCGGGTTGTGCTGCTTCCTGTACAGGTGAATGACTGACTAACGAACCGACTGGCCGACGGACGAGCAGGAGAAGTTTGGCATCGCCGAATCGGCGTTCACGACGGGTTACGGCGGCGGCGCGGCGCCGGCAGCCGCTGCTGAGGAGCCCAAGGAGGAAAAGACGCAGTTCGACGTCAAGCTGGCGAGCTTCGACGCCAAGAGCAAGATTAAGATTATCAAGGAAGTGCGCGCCATCACGGGGCTGGGCCTGAAGGAGGCGAAAGAGCTCGTCGAGGGCGCCCCCAGTGTATTAAAGAAGGACGTGAAGAAGGATGAGGCCGACGAGATCATCAACAAGCTGAAGGAGGTCGGCGCCGTCGTGGAGCTGGAATAGACTTGCCGCACCCGGGCCCACGCGACCCGCCGCCGGATCGCCCTTTGCCCCACAACCCGTGCGCTCCCCGTTGCTTCCCTGCACCCTTGCCGGTCCGTGTCTCTCTGTCGTGCCTTGCATCACTGCCATCGTGAATGAGAACTCCGTCGATCAGACACAGTGCTGTTTCCGCATGCATTGACACTCGTCGCCCTCCTCTATTGCATCACATGATACTGATGCTGCGGCATCAACATCCCCTGCAGTAGTCCCTCCCAGTGCTCGCCAGACGCCTCCACCCTCCCGTCCGCTACTGCCATGACTCAAGGATGCCACGACTCCATGACTCCATGCCTTCATCGTGGAGACCGTGACGCTGTGTCATGCCCACCGCACGCTTTGAGCTCCACTCCACCCAAACAGTAGCCCCTGTGGCGGATCAGTGCGTCCACCAAAGCCGAAAGACGATGGAGGCGCTCAAGAACCTCGTGGGCGGCACGCCGGACGAGGAGGCCGCGCGCCACCACCGCTGCGAGGACATGCGCGAGAAGGCGCTCGACAAGTGTACGCGCCTGCCTTCCTGTCTGTCGCTTGGACGCGCTGGTTGACGCGTGTGCTCCCGACAGGCCCGCGCGTCAAGTTCCTGGTGGACGCCATGGAGAAGATGGGGTGCAAGCCGCAGCCGGGCTTCTACTCGAGCGTGGACTGCGAGGGCCCCATCAATGGTGGCTTCCAGATCGGCGACGACGGCAAGCCGGGGGTGAGCCCGGTCGAGACGGCTGTGTGTTGGCCTGCAGGTGACGGGACTGACGACGCCCCGACTGCTCTGCGTAGGTCGTGCTGTGCCAGAACCGCATCCCGGACCAGGAGTGGATGGACCGCACGCTGGCGCACGAGCTCATCCACGCGTTCGACCACTGCCGCGCCAAGGTGGACTGGAACAACTGCGAGCACCACGCCTGCAGCGAGGTACGGAGGGCGGCGGGTCTTGTGGCGGCGATCTACAGCTGACAACAACTCGCCATCCTGCTCTTGATATGTATTGCGTGGTGGATCGTTGTGGGTGACACCACCAGGTACGCGCGGCGGCGCTGAGCGGTGACTGCAACTGGAAGTACGAGTTCATGCGCAAGAACTTCAACATCGCCAAGCAGCACCAGGTGCGTGGGCATCTACCAGCAGAGGCTCGAGCGGGAGTCCATGACTGACCGCTTGTGGTCCATTGGGACGAGCAGATCTGCACCCGGCGACGCGCCAAACTGTCCATCATGCAGAACGAGGCGTGCAAGGGCAAGGTAAGGCCGCGACCCGGCGCCGTGACGATAGCATGCAGACCGATCACTAACGCCCTTGACGACGTCGTTGGCAGGAGGACGAATGCCTCGACAAGGTCTTCGACGCGTGCTACCGCGACGTGGCGCCCTACCGCGAGATCCCGTGAGCATCAGTCTCACCTCTGGGTACCGCGCGTCACATCCCGTAGAGCCTCCGCTAGGCGCTGTACACCGCTGAAGACCAATGAAAGCCTTCCATAGACATATCCCCTCGCCCATGAGGCCTCACCACTAGTCTCTGCATGTCTTACGCTCGCTATCGTCTCCTCATTACCCCCCAGTCGTGGCGTTCATCATGGCTAACGTCAACCGGGTCAAGCGCTGCTGGTCTGAGTCTGGCGTTCTCAGATCTGAGTCGATGAGCGCCGCCAACCAGTCTCATTAACAGACAAACACGATGGCGGAAGCGGTGGCGGCGACTGCGCCGGCGGCGGCGGCGGCGGCGGCGGCGGCAGTGGCGGTGGCGTCGGGCGCGCCCAAGAAGCGCAAGGTAGAGCGGCGCGAGCGGCTGCGCAAGACGGCGCTGTGCAAGCATTTCGACAAGCCCGGCGGCTGCCCGTTCCCCAACTGCAAGTTCGCGCACGGCCGGTGCGTGTGAATCGGGTAGCTTGACCATCTAGCATGCGACTGATCTGACCCCGTTCCCGCCTGCAGCGACGAGGTGGCGGACGCCAGCATTGCCTCGGTGGCGGCGCAGCGCCAGCTCATCCGCGAACAGGTCGTCAGCCGCGCGGAGAGCCGCTTCCAGACGCAGGAGGGCGCGTCGCGCGCCAAGAACCTACGCGGGACCATGGTGGGGCGCTCGTTCTGTCGCTTGGGGGTATTGGATGACGCCTGACCGTGGATGTGCGCGAGCAGATCGAGCGCTACTATACGGAGATGTTCTCATGTGACACGATGGGCAAGCCGATGGAGGACCAATACGTGCACATGCACTCGAACCGGCTGTGCGTGGTGCGTCCGCGTGTCCATTGAACTCGTAGACCGACCGACACAGGAGCTGACGTGCGTGTACTGGAGCAGATTGGCGTGACGGCGTCGCATCCAGTCATGCGCGAGCAGGTGGAGCGCGTCGAGTTCACGAGCAACGTGCTGGAGAGCAAGGTGAGCGGCAAGAAGAAGAAAGGCGGCTCCTTCCTGCTGCCGCAGACCATCCTGTGCCACGTGCACTGCGCCAGCGGCGCCGTCTTCGTGCTGCGCAGCTGCGTGCGCGGCATGCTGCTCGAGTTCAACGAGCGCCTGCAGGACCAGCCGTCGCTGCTGGTGGACAAGGTGCGCTCAATGTCGCTCACTGCCTGCTTGTTGGGGTAGCTTGGACACTGACGCTGTGGCTTGATGCGCGCGTGGCAGCACCTATCGGAGGGCTACTTGGCGATCGTGCAGCCCAAGCAGATCGAGGTGTCCGAGATCCAGGCGTCGCTCCTGAGCAAGGACGAGTACGCGCAGTTCCGCGCCATCTCAGCGGCGCGAGCGGAGGCCGACGCGGCCACTATGTCAACGACTGCGACTACTGCGGCGGTGACTGCGGTCGCTGACTCAGCCGTTGACTCTACCGCTGATGCTGCCGCTGACGATGCTGCTGACGATGCTCCCATGGCGATCGAGTAGCGATGTCAGTAGACACCGAAGCTATCCGACTCTAGAGTAGCAGAACGATCGACCAACGATGTAGGATACAGATGACGACTCACGTTGACTTGTGTGGGATGTGTACCGCCGCTCTCGGCAGAAGTAACGCGGAGCTATGATCACCGACGTCGAGTAGACTGACTGTCGACTCCACCGGCGCTTACCTCTTCGCGTCCGTCTTCTTCCTGATAACGACATCTAGCACTGTTCTCATAAATTTGGTCATCTCGGACCGTTTGAAGCTCAGCTCGTCCTGAGATTAGGAAAACCACAGTATCGTCAGAGCACGCTCCTCTCCCTGCATTAGCAGACCAACACGACGCACCTGCAAGTAGGACGGCACGTTCAGGTCCTCCGGCGGCTGCTCGCTCGGCAGGTACTCGATCTCGCTCATCCGGCTGTCGGGCACGGCGAGCTCAAAGTTGAAGCGCTTGCCGCTCTCACCGTCCGTGGTCGTGCACGCAATATCCGTGTAGCTGTCGCTGCTGTCGTCGTCGTCGTCCGCCGTCTCAATCAGCCGGATGTCCGTCGACGTGACGAGGCGATAGATTTCCAAGAGCTGCTCAAAAGGACATGTTGAGTTGACGGTTCTCGGCGATAGCAACACACGAAAGCTCTGGTCACCTTGTTCGCCTGGGCGAGCTGCATGGTCGCCTCGCTGGCTTTCCACGCTGCAGACAGATGACGACCGGGTTAGACCCTAGAAGTCGCAGGCACACGCATGCGTATCCTGTACGTACCGTTCTCAGCAGAGCTGGCGGCCGAGTTGACGATCACCATGTCGTCCGGCCCGGTGCTCCGCTTGTACTGCGCAAAGTGCGTCTCGAGCTCCCGTATCCGGACGCGCAGCGTCTCGTTCTCGCTCAGCACGTCCTTGTGTCTCCGCTGGAGCGTGTCGTAGCTGCGGGCGGACAATAAGCGAAGTTAGTGGGAGCTCGATCACTATGCATGAGAGTCAGCATACGCCCGTACCGAGCCTGCGCTTCTGGGTCGAACCCTTCGGCGCTGCTGCGCGCTGAGCCTCTGCCCTTCTTCTTGTTCTGCTTCTCCTCCTCCAGCCTGGACGCCAGCGCCGTGATCTCCTTCCTCAGCCGCGCGACCAGCGCCTCGTGCGTCTTCTGCTCCGCCAGCGCCAGCTCGCGCGCCTGGCGTAGCAGCCGCTCCGCGTCCGTCTCCCGCGCCTGTCGCGTCCATCAGACAGCAGCAGCAGCATTCGGGTAAGCTTATGAACACCACCAGCTATACCAACACACGTGGACAGCACACGCACATTCTTGAGCGCGCGGTACTTCTCCTCCAGCAGCGCGGGGTCGAGCGGGTCGTCCGTCTCCACGACCGGCGGTGGCGCGGGCTCCTTCGGCAGTGCCTTCTTCTTCTTCATAGCCTTGGGCGGCTCCTCGCGCTCGCTCTTCCTGGCGGGCGGCGCGTCCTCGTCCGCCCGCCGGCGCTTCTTGGCGTCCACGAGCGTCACCTTCTTGGCCTTGGTCTCCTTCTTCTTGGGCTTCGCGCGCTGCGGTTTGAAGTCCGAATCGTCCGAGTCCGCCGCCGTCGCGCGCACCATGGCCGACAGGCAGACAGAACTCTGTCCCCGCCCTTCGAGCGGCGGCGTGGCGTGCGCAGAGGAAGGGAGGAAGCGCGCGGCGGAGGGCGAGCGAGAAAGCGCGGGAAAATGCCGCGCGCTTGGCGAGTGTTGGGACTTGAGCGTTTTTCCAGCGATATACAGCACTTAACTGATGTAACCAACGACGTTCAAACCGTCGTCTGTTATAATCAAAATTAACGGTTACAGTTCGAAATCAGCTCACTTTGGCAGCTCCTCGCGGCCCAGGGCCGATAAATAGCACTCGATGGCCTCGTCGTGGCGGCCCTGCGCCTGCAGGATGCGCCCCAGCAGCGCCACGCCCGCGGCCGACGGCTGCAGCGATACGCTCGCCATGCAGGCCTCCTCGGCGTCCGCCAGCTGCCGCACGCTCAGCCGGCACTGCGCCAGCAGAAACCACACCGTCGCGTTCGTGCGCTCGATTGCCGCCGCGCGCGTCAGCTCCAGGATGGCGGCCAGGAACTCGCGCTGGTCCATGGCGGCGCGCGCCGCGCGCATGGCCCGCGCCACGACTGCCTGCGCCTTCTGGTAGCGCTGCACACGCGCGCGCGACTCGCGCAGCTCCTTGGTCGCCCGAGCCGCGCGCTCCTTCATGGCCTGCAGCTCGTCCAGCAGCGCCGGCAGCTCGCCCTGCGCGTCCAGGATGCGCTGCTCCAGCGCGGCCACGCCGGCCATGACCGCGCGGTCCTGCTCTCTGATCGCGTACGTCGCAGTGTTCGCCGGCTCCTCCTCGAGTACCGCGTCGGGCAGTGCCTGCCCGCGGCCGTTGCGACGCGACGCCGTGATGAAGTGCGCCAGCGCCTCGGCCTCCTCGTCGCTGAAGCACTCTTCGCTGTCGACGGAGCTCGAGCGGACCTTGTGCGCGTCCTGGTCATCCAGGTCGGTCAGCGACGACACGCGCGACCGAGCGCCCGCGCTATTTTTGAACGCCGACTTCCCCAGGGTGGAGCGTTCTTTCCAACGCACATCAGCGCTGCTGCTGCTAATTCCGGACTTGACGCTGCGCTTCTGCTCCGTCGAAGAAGATTGCTGCAGGCATTTCCGCGTGATGACCGACGTGGTGCTGGCGCCCGGGTCCCACGCCGCCTCGCTGGCCGGAGGGCTCGACTCCAGGTACTTGCCGGTGATCTTCGACAGCCCAAAGTCGATCGACGAGCTCGACGCGCCGAAGTCCAGCGACTCCTTCTCGCGCAGCAGCGACTTGTGCGACGGCGGTCGCGCTGTCCGCTTCCGAATCGACAGTATCTTCCTATTGGATGTGTCGACGGTTGGCGGGTTCAGGGTACGGGCCCTGGTCTTGCGCTTGGCCGCGGCTTCTGCGTCCGCTCGCGCTTTCTCTGCCTGCTCCTTGTCTGCCTTTGCCGCTGCCGCTGCCGCTGCCGCTGACCGGTCCGAGTCGAGCTCGTCGCTGTCTTCGCTGTCCGAGTCGTCCAGGTCCGAGCCCGAGTCCGAGTCTGCGTCCGAGTCGGACGCGAAGCTGAAGATGGCGAAGCTAGAAAAGGAGACGTCGCGCGACATGCGCGAGCGGCTGGACTTGCGGCTGGCCTTCCGCCGGAATGGTAGCGGCCGGTTGCGCGTGGCCGGCAGCACGGTGTCCGAGACCGAGACCTCGCTGAGCGTGCTGATGGACGACGCCGTCGTGGTCGTGTTGCACACCGACGGGTTCTCCTCGCTCATCTTGCGGATGCTGAGCGTCTTAGGCGCGGCGTCCCTCTGCTCCAGCAGCGGCGAGACGATGGGCTTGGTGCTGCGGATCGAGTCCCCAGAGCTGGCGGCGCGCTTGCGGGCACCCGAGGGGGTCACGCCGCCGCGCCGCGGGTGGTCCAGTGTGCGCGGAGACCGGATGCGCGGCGACTCGACCGAGTCGCTGCTGCCGCTGACGCTGTCGTCCGTGTAGGTGCTGCCGGTGGCGTCCCGGCCGGACTTGTTCCTGTGCCTGCTGCGGGCGCTGCTGCTGGCGGTCGAGCCGCCCGTGCTGCGCTGCGCGCCGACCGTGAGCCCGCGCGGGCGCCGCGGCGCGTTCTGGCAGAGCGGGAAGCAGGTGTCGCACACGCGCTGCGTCAGCGTGGACAGCGAGGTGGGCACGATGGCGCGCTGGCGCGAGTGGCGGCCGCAGACCGACATGCCGCAGTGGCGGCAGTGGTGCCGCGAGCGCACGTAGCTGAAGTGCGCGCCGCAGATGCCGCAGTAGGTCTCGAGCTGCCAGCGCGCCGACGGCCGGAACGCCGCCACGTTGCTGTTGCCGCGCTGCCGCGCCTGCACCTGCGGCTGCGGCATGGCTCCCGTGCCGCTTCCGCTGGTATTACGAGCCTGCTACTGCCGCGGAGACGCCCCGAGTCAACGAATGCCGAGCCTGAACCCCCGCGAAGGCCGAGCAGCAGCGCGCGGTGCCTTAGTGGGTCCCTCGCTCTCCCGCGCCGCCTTTGCCGGCGCCAATCCCGGGCGCCAAAGACACTGCTCCCTTCCTATCTACCCGCTGCTCTTGGTGATCCCCTGTATTAACAATGGGCTTCTGCTGGCCCAGCTGTCCGCAGTGCCCGCCTCTACATGATATCATCGGAGTGCGCTGCTGGCGGGCGCTCGGCCAAAGGTTGATTCTATTGGTGTGAAAACATATACGCGCTAGCTTCCTGGGGGCGGAAAAGACCCAACCTTTGACGGGAACCTGCGGAGAGGCGGAGGCAGGCAGGCGCGATTGAAGACGAACACGCACTTGCAGGCGTAATACAGGACAGTAGTACCTTCACTCATACTTTTCCTGCCATCTGTTAACATACTGAAACCCAGTGAGAGCCGGTATTACTACTATCCTGTAGTACATTTGTATCACCTGATACGTCAGGTGATACGCCACCAAGAGCTCAGCCAGACGCCAATGGATGCGTTCGTGCAGCGCTCGCCGCGCCGCTTGTTCCGCCGCGACCGCTTCGTGCTGTGGCCGCCGAGCGCCGGCCGGCGGCGGGACGGAGACGGAGACGGAGACGGAGACGGGGAGGACCAGCGTGCGGCGCTGATCGCGGACGGCGGCGGCCGGATCGTTGACGCCGACGACAGCGGCGGCGGCGACGGCGAGCTGTTGGTGGTCGTGCCGGACGCTCCGTCGCAAGCGGACGACGACACCACCGCTTCCAGCGACATGTTAAACGCCCGGCAGCGGTTCCCGCTGGCGCGTGTCGTGGCGGCCGCGTGGGTGCGGGACTGCGTGGCCCGGAAGACGCGCCTGCCCACCGCCGCGTACGAGCTCAAAGCGTGGACAGCTTCAAGCTCCGCGGCGCCGGCGGTCAAGCCCAGCGACGATGCAGCGTCCGCCGGAGACTGCGAGCCGCCGAAGAAGCGGGCCAAGGCGAGTACGACTGCCGCCAGCTTCTTCGGCGCAGGTGCAGCCACCGCAGGATCTGAGACGCTGGACAAAGTTCCCAGCCCCAAGCCGCACTTCCGGCCATGGCAGAGCATCGACAACGGATCGCTGCTGGTGCTGGACGCGCGGCCGCTGCGGCTGTCAACTGTGACGGGAGAAAAGAGCCTGAAGGTGGCCAGCTTTGATCTGGACGGCACGCTGATCGTCACCAAGAGCGGCAAGCGCTTCGCCCAGAACGACAACGACTGGCAGTGGTTCCACCCCACACGGGTGCCCGGGAAGCTCTCCGAGCTTGTCGTCGACGGGTACAACCTGGTGCTCTTTTCCAACCAGAACGGCGTCGAGAAGAGTAAAGTGTCGGCCGCGGAAGTGCAGGTGAGTCAAGCGAGCTGTCACATCACCAAGCGCCATGTGCTGAGGATGTGCTAGAGTCTAACCATTGTTGAACTTCTTGTGGTGCGCAGCGCAAGGTGTCGGCCATCGTCAAGAAGCTTGACCTCCCGATGCTCGTGTTTCTGGCTACACGGGACGACCTGAACCGGAAGCCGCGCGTGAACGCCTGGGCCCGCATGGTCGAGATGCTCAAGCCCGAAGGCGCGGTCAGCAAGGACGAGAGCTTCTACTGCGGTGACGCGGCTGGGCGGCCCAAGGCAGCAGGTCGCGCCAAGGACTTTGCCACGACGGACTACAAGTTTGCGCTTAACCTGGGGGTGTCCTTCTTTACCCCCGAGGCGCTATTCCTGGCGTCCAAGCAGCGCCTCCACACCCACCCGGGAGAGTGGGAAATCGGATTCGATCCGCGGTCCATCCCAGTCGACACGTCCTCCAGTGGTGAGCACTTCCGTCTACTACCCTTGTGTGAGGAGGTGACGGTCTAACATAGATGAATTTATACATTAGGTCCGGTGCTGATCCCAGCCTCGACTGGTCTGACCATGAAGCACCAGGAGATGGTGGTCCTGGCGGGCTCCCCGGCCTCGGGTAAGAGCCACTTGGCCAGCTCATGCTTCCCGTCCTACGTGGTGGTCAACCAAGACGAGCTCCGCACCCTCGCGAACTGCAAGAAGGCGTGTCTCGAGGCTCTGGGGAGCGGGAAGAGCGTGGTCATCGATGGAACGAACCGGAGCAAGCCAACGCGCAAGGAGTGGATCGCGATCGCGCAGAGTCAGGTGCGAACACGCTCTGGTCGAAGGTCTGTATCTTGATACTCGTCCACGGCACTGACTACGCTGGTTGTTGAGCAGAAATTGCCGGTTCGCTGCTTCGAGATGGACGTGCCGAAGCCGCTTGCGATGCACCTGAACGTCTTCCGGTCGCTGACGACGTCCAAGAAGATCCCAGACGTTGCCATCCACGGCTTCTACAAGAACTACACCCAGCCGGAGGTCCGTGTCCATCTTTGCCAAGGTTGACACCCTCGCTCATGTCTAACCTTCTCTGCGATGTATGATTGATCAACTGCCCACAGGTTGCTGAGGGGTTCCAGGAAGTCGTCAAGGTGCAGCTCCGCATCAACAGCGCGGGCTTGTCGGACGAGCACCTGCAGCTCGTCCGCTCTTTTCTGTGACCTCGTGGATCACGCAGCAAGGTATCAGGCTCCTCTTCACATATATAAATAGGTCGCTTTCTTGGCGCTGCTGGTTCGACCCGATCGTGCGCGCTCCTATTTATACTCGTTGTTGGCTCGCTGCCATGACCGCGGTCTGGTCTTGGCGGGGCAAAGCGTACAGGAGGAAGGAGATCGGTCGGTGTATTGACGTGGCGTCTCACTTTTGGCCTGGGGCATCAGTGGTAGCATCATCAGCGGCTGGACTCGGAGGAAGCCGCAGCGCCTGCCAAAGCGCTAGCTATCGTGCGTCCGAGCTTCTCGGTATGTCGTCCAAGATCAAGGATGGACTGTTCATGGGCGACGTGGACGCCGCGCAGGACGCCGAGTTCCTGCAGCTGAACGGTATCACGCACGTCATCAACTGCGTGCCGCGCGAAGTGCCCAACGTGTTCCAGCAGAGCCTCGGGCTGTCGTACACGGCGTGTGACCTAGGTGAGGTGCTCCAGCGGCCGTTCTTCGACCTGCAGAGCCGCGAGTTCATGGGCCTCCTCCAGGCGATCGACCGGTCGCTGGAGCGTACGGACAGCGTGCTGGTCCACTCCATGGACGGTCTTTGTCGCAGTCCCAGCGTCATGATCGGCTACCTCATGGTCAAGTACTGCTGGGGGCTGGACAAGGCGAACGAGTTCGTCGCCATGAAGCGCGCCGACATCAAGCTGCATGAGTCGTATGTCGAGCAGCTCGCGGCGCTCGAGAGTCAGATCCAGAAAAGCTTCCCGGCCCGAGCGACGGAGCAGCAGCTGTACGAGTGGAACCTGCGCGCGACCGACCCAAAGTCGGACGAGTCCGTCCTCGTCCACACGTTCCTCAACTCGTCCGCGTCGACAACAGACCAGCACGGGGACACGCCACGGCACCTGCCGCCGAAGAAGGCGCCGAGACAGCGGCGCATCACCTGGATCGACCAGTCCTCCGAGTTGGTGCGTACAGTGACAGTGGTCCATCCGTCGGGTGAGCATGAGTTGGCACTAATGTCTCGGTTCGCTTCGTTGTGAGCAGCGAAAGCTGCACCCGTCGCTCGTGGCGAAGCCCGAGCGCCCGCCCAACAACTCCTACAGCGCCATGCGGCCGGTAAATGCAGCCATCCTATCGTAGTTTGTTGTGCTACGCGTTCTCATTGTCCAATTTCTCCCTGCGTGTTAACTGCCAGGCCAACGGGTGGACTGACCTGCTGGACCCGTCACCCGCGTTGGCGGCAAATACCCAAGGCGACTCGTCCCGAAGACTCCAGCCCAGCACATCGGTACGTCGATGCTTTGGTCCTGCGTTGTACCTGCTGGAGAGATAGCATCGCACACTAACCTGTCATTGTCAACGTGTGCCATCCCTCATCCAGAATCGGAACGTCGTCGAAGACGTGCGCCAAGCGTTCGCAGACGTGGCGGTGGCCGACCAACAGAGTCGCTCCAATGCCGCCACCGCGTCGATCGATCGACTCGAGAGCGCTGCGGCGGCTGTGGACGGCTCCGACAAGCCCAACGCCCAGCCGATAAAGCGAAACATGCGCGCGCTCTCGTTCTCAGCGCCCAAATCGAGTGCTGCCGAGCCAGACCCGTCGTCGTCGCTGTCCGTGTCCCCTGGTGACAGCGACCGCGACGACGTGGAGCTCCTGCCGCCTGCAGGGAGGCCCAGCGCCCGGTCCTCCCAGCCGCGATACCTGAGAGACACGCAGTCGTCCATGAGCTCACGCCCTCGCCGGTCACTCCGGACGGCCTCCGGCGTCTACCAGCGCTCGGATGTGGGCACCACTCCGCCGTCCGGTCTGATGGGGGCCGCGGCCTCTGTGAAGGTCTCCTACGGCTTCGCAGGGCCCACTGCGACCACGAAAGCCGCCAGGATGGCTAAGTCGTCGACCAAGGCACCCGTGAAGCGAGCAGCCCCAAGGACCAGCCAGCTGCCGCCCAAACCCACCTATTCAGGCGCCGGTGGCTACGCTGCTGCGAGCACTGGCGACTCGCGCCGAGTGTTCCTCGACGTGGACTTCTCCTCCACAACCTCGACAGCCAAGGCGGCTGTCGGTAAGAGCGGTAGCTTGTCGGCGCGCTCGACGCGGTGCTCACTGAGCGACCATCCTATCTACGACCGCAGCAGCGCGTCGTCGTCGACGGCCGCCCCCACCCGCCCACGCACAGCGCCCGCTAGAACCCGCAAGGACTACGACGACCCGGCGTACCTCAAGAAGAGCGACCCAGGGTACTCGAGCCTCGCACTGTCCATCGCGTCGACGTACCACCGCCTGCACTCGTCGTTCGACTACGGCGCGCCGTCCGTCACGTCCACGGCGCCGAGCCGCGTCCACCAGCAGCCGCGCCGAAGCAACGCGACCGCGACGGGGACGTTCACTCGCATCAAGTCGATCGGTCGGGTGTCGTGGAAGTGATGGAGGGGCGCGTTCGGTTTCGGCCACCGCGCGAAGAGCTACCGCCGACCGTTGATTGAAACGCTTAACCTCCATGAACCGAGCGGTTCTTTCCGTTGAGCGCTTCTCTTCCTCCGAGACGGCCTCGCGCTGCCCTTTGAGCGTGTTGTCGCAAGTGTTTCCCTCTGTTGCGTGTGTGTATGCGTGTATTCTTTGCGTCCCAGGGCGACGGAACGTCGCGGCTTCCTGACTATTGCTCCTGCTTCTCTACATCGCGACTTCTTCGCGACGGCTTCCAGCGCTCGGCTCGGAATCGCAGGTCATGGTCTTCGACGCGCTCGCGCGGCGGTGCTTGCTCGGCTGCTGGTCCAGCGCGAGCGAGATCGGCTTCGAGCCCTTCGAGCGCGCTGGCCGCGATGACGCACAGGTGATTGAGTCGTGTCGCTCCAAGTTACCCTTCTGCGGTTGGACTCATGCTCTGTCTCCGCCAGAACGCGATTGTCATCGAGCTGCACGACTCTCCTCCATCAGCCCCTTCTTCACCGCGGTTCTGTTGATTCCCGTCTTCATCACCTCCGCAATGGCAGACGTATCCTAACGGGACGGAGTGTTTTCCTCGTCGCAGGCGACGGCGACAGCTCCGGCTGCAGTCGGCAGCGGGGCGCCAGAGCCTCCATGAAATTCCGCTGCGCGACGTGAAGCGCGCCGTGCTGGCGTATCTCTCCCAGTGCAAGCAGGACATATCGCCCACCTCTGGCATTGTCGGTGGCGGCTGCGAGTCGCTGCTGGTGCTGGACGTCCCGTACGGCGCAGCGAGCGTGCCGCTGCAGTTCACGCTGAGCGACTCGCTCCAGCGGTCGAAGTCAGCGGCAGCACCTTGGCAAGTGCTCGCGCTTTTCACCCGAGAGCATTCCAGAGATCTGAAGCTGCAGGATCGCCGGCAGCTGTCCGAACGAGATCCATGTCAGTTATTCGCGGACTGGGACGCTTGGTCACTGCGGCTACAGCTGTGTGCGAGATGCGGCGTCGACCACGCTTGCAACTGCGGGTGGCGGGCCGAACACCCTGTCTCCCGCTCGGACGAGCAGCGCAGTCTGCTGGGCTTCATCGACTCGCGCTTGGTAAGTCTAGACAAGTCATGGTCGCATTCAGTTGTGCCTGGACAAGTGCGATCTTTCGTAGGACAAATTGCTGATGTCAATACCGTGCGGATCATCGCACTAGCCGCGACTGCCAGCCGCCATGATGCACTCCGCTGGGCCATTCCGACTGGAATTGGGTCGCGCTGGAGCAAGCGAATTCTCCAGCAGCGCCTTTGAGACCCGCATCATCTCGCATTCGATCATGAACTCGGTCATCGAGCCTCCCTACGCGGCACGACCCATCACAGCGCATGATATTTCGCGGCCAACTGAACAGCTCACGCGCTGTTTGTCTGTTTGTCTGGCCAACACAGATGTTCACGATCGAGATCCGTCACAAAGACCTAGTGTGGCGAATCGTGCGGCGCTACCGACACTTTGCCGCTCTGCACGCTCGCCTGCAAGCCCTCATATCTGTCGGTGTGCTGCCCGCGCTGCCTCCCAAGCGATGGGTGCCGCTCTTGGAGCGCAACTATTTGCTCCGTCGACAGATCGCGCTGGCCAACTACCTGCGTGGCTTGCTCATGGTCGCGCAGGCAGAGGCGTCCGTCCCCATGCTCTCGTTTCTAGGCGGTACCGTGATCGCTTCAACCTCCGTTGGCTCTGCATGGATGGTTTAGATGGATGAGCACCCTAATGGTTGGTTGGTCTGGGTTCCTTCAGCTCTGTCGACGACGTTCGAGGACCAGAAGTCGCTGGGCTGCCGTCCCCGCGAAGTTATCCACCTGCGCGTGCTGGGATTCCACGCGGCACCGGGCGACATCCTGCTGTTTCACTGCCACGGACCCGTCACGAGAGCGCAGCGATCCGTCAGTGGTCAAGAGCTCGCTGGCTTCCCAGTAGAAACGGCACTTACGTTGTGAGTTTGCGTTGAGCAGGTGACTGGGTCGGAATGGGATCACGTCGCGCTGGTCGTTCCCGGCGACAGCCCAGCGGACCTGAAGCTTCTCGAAGCCACGGGCGAAGGCGTCGTCGTCTCGCCGATGGTGAGGACAGATTCGGCCAACAAGCGGTATCAGTTGCTGAGGTCTAACATGCTTCCCATGCCTCGGCAGACGTCCCGGATCCTGTCCTACTGCACGTTCCACATCGACTACGTCGCGATGAGGAAGCTGCGCACGCCGCTGATCACGCAGGCGGCGCGCGACGAGCTGCTCCGGCGGTTTGTCAAAGAGGTTAGCCCCATCCTAGATCCGATACCTGCTACCACCCACGTCAAACTGACGGTGTCTGCCGCTGTGATCCGCAGGTGGAGGGCTTGCCATACGCGCTGACGCTCCGGAAGGTGCTGAGCACGCGGCGCTCGTACGGACCGCCCGGCGACTACTTCTGCTCGGAGCTGGTAAGTCTAGCGCTCGCGCGGATAGCTTTGTCGTTTTCCCGCTGACCCGGAGCGCTGGTGCGATGTGTTCGATCAGGTCGCCGAGGCATTCAAGGCCCTAGGTATCATCGGCGACGGCGTCAGCTCGAGCAACTTCTGGCCAGGTCGATTGCCCATCGGCTGCTGCTCGGATGATAGCATCGACGCAGTCTGATCCTGACTTGTGCTGGCAGGATCTTTCGCCTCTGGGGAGTTCGTCGACGCCGAGCTGGCGCGACACGGCGCGTCGCTGGGTCGCGAGCAGCTGATCGACTGCCGCCTACTGGAGGTGGCCATGGCGAGCATAGCGGCGTGAGAGGGATCGGTAGTCTAGATAAAGGGATGGAGGGCGCGGGAATGAACTAGAGGGAGTCGAGTACGATTATCGGTCTCGTTGGAGCTAAAGGGTCTTGTGGAGTGGTCTGTGGGCCTTAGAGCTGCGAGCCAAGGGCCGCGCCCCTCGACGCCTCCGTGTGGGTCTCTGTCACGACTGGTCGCCGAGCGAAAGATCTGCACATCGACTGCCCGCTTGTCGGTGGCTCTAAGAGCGAATCGGGGCGATTCACGAGCAGAGGAAGACGACTCTCTTCAGACCGACGCGACGATGAAGAGGCTGTTCAAGCTGCCGGCGCGGTACCACGGACAGGGCCCGGTGGTGTTCGCGTGGCAGCCGAGCGGGGCGTTCCTGGCGACGGCGGGCAAGAACGGGCTGGTGCACATCTTCGACCGGCAGGGCGAGCAGTACGACGAGATTGGGCTTGACATGACGACACCCGTGCTGGCGCTGGACTGGGACCCGGAGGGCAGTTCGCTCGTCATCCTGCAGCAGGGCAGCAGCGTGGTGCCCATCTGGGACGCAGGCTCGCGCTCGACGCAGAACGTGGACACGAACCTCAAGGACCCGTCCTTCATCAAGTGGTCCACGACCGGCTCGCAGCTCGCCATCGGCACGCAGAAGGGCAACCTGGTGCTGTACAACAAGGGCACGCGCAAGCTCATGCCGTTCGTGGGCAAGCACTCCAAGAAGATCACGTGCGGCGCCTGGAACAGCAGCGACAGCATCGTACTCGGCGCCGAGGACCGCAACATCACGGTCAGCAACGACAAGGGCGACACCATCGAGCAGCGCGAGCTCAGCCTGGCGGTAAGCACTCGTCAATTGACTTGAAAACGCGTCCGAGACTAACCGATCGGACCTGCCCACAGCCCGTCGACATCAAGTTCGGGCGCAAGCGCGGGGACTCACTTCAGGCGGCGGAGCAGCTGATCGCGATCAACCTGTCGCGTGCGCTCATCCTGCTCAACCTGCAGGACAGCGCCAACCCGATCGAGCTCACCTTCCAGAGCGTGCGTGAGCCTTGTTGATGACTGTCACGCTACAGACGCCTATAATTGCGCTAATGCGTTTGTTCGTCTCAGCACTACGGCTCCATCATTTTTTTCGACTGGTTCTCGGACGGCATGATCATGATCGCCTTCTCGGAGGGCTTCTTCATCGTCATCTCGACCAAGATGGATGTAAGAGTGTCATGTTTCGTCATACATGCTCTCAGCCAGCTGATTATCGTGCTTTTGGTCACTTGTTTGAATGAGCAGGAAGTGGGCGAGGAGCTGCACTCGAGTCGCATCTTCCCCGAGCGAATCTTCGCCGCCTGCTACTCGTCGTCGCTCAACCGCACGGCCGTCAGTGGAGACAGCGGGATCAAAGTCATCGACATGGACGGGTTCACGGAGCTCGCAGGCGACGCGATTAAGTTGATTGACGCTGAGGTTGGCTCTCGGACGCTGCAGGCGTGGTTGCATGGTCTCTGACGGTTGTTGTGCGTTCTCTCAACTCTCCAACCAGGAAAACGAAGCGAATCTGATGAGCTTCACCTCCGACGGACAGATCCTCACCGTCGCGACGCAAGGAGGCGTCATCCAGAACTTCCTCGCCCGGATGCCCAAGATCTTCGACCACTACGGCAACTACGTCGCCTATCTGAGTTCGCTCCGGGAGCTGAGCGTCGTCGATGTGCTGGGGCGGGACCAGCCGATCCACATCGTTGTGTCCATCGAGCCGTCGTTCGTCGCGATCGGGCCGCGGCACGTCGCCGTCGGCATGAACAACCGCGTGTGGTACTACCGCTGCGACGGGACCTCCAACGACGCGCTTGTCAACGAGCAGCAGTATTTGGGCCGAGTCGTCAGCGTCAAGCTCAACCGCGACTACGCCAGCGTGCTGTGTGACGGCAAGGCCAGCCTTCACCTGATCGAACCGGGGGCGAGTGGCGCTGGTGGGCTGCAAGAAGAGCAGGGAAAAGTGTTCTCGAGCTCATCGGGCGGCCGTGATGAACGCAACAACGAGATCAGCTCCATCGCGCTCACCAAGGACTTCTTCATCTATTCGACGTCCAACGCCACGGGCGCGATCCACTTCTTCTACCTGTCGGAATGGAAGTTCCTTGAGGGCTGCTCCTACCGCCACGACGACGGCGTCGGGATCGTCCAGATCGCGCCGAACAAGGACGGTAAGGATGCAGATGCGCTGTCACCTTGGTGTTTGACTAGTTGCTCACGTCGTGGCTGATGGAATAGGAACGCGAGTGGCGTTCTTGGACTCCCGACGCCGCGGGTTTATGCTGCATGCGCCGACGCGGGAGGCGATCCACGTCCCGACGGTGCCGAGCACGACTACCACGTTCTTGTGGGATACGGCGGACCCGCTGGTGTTCATCGCGCTGCAGCCGTTCGAGTTCGGCCTCTTCCAGCTCAACGACGCGACCGTGAACGGCCCCGAGGTCGTGCAGATGGGGAGCATGGAGATCCAGAGCAACGGCGAGTCAATGATCATCCCGCAGAGCACGCCCATCCCGTCGGACCTGTCGCCGATCCTGGTCTGCGACGGAGTCGTGACCTGCCAGCACGCGTCCGGGAAGCTCTCCACTATCACGTCATGCACGCATGATCAGCTGCAGAAGTCTTTGCGTGCGGTTTCCACTGGAGAGATTGAGAAGAGCATTTTCAGGCAGAACCTGAGCCTTCTCCGCATGGAGGCAGCGTGGAAGCTGGCGGTGAGCATCGACTCGAGCGACTACTGGCTGGCGTTTGCGGCCCGCGCGATGCACATGCTCGACATCCCGATGGCCAAAAGAGTGTACAGGCAGCTCGGTGATTCGGGCATGGTGCTTGGTCTCGACCGCATCGAGGGAATCGAGGAGAAGAATCTGCTGGCCGGGCACGTGTCGATGCTGTTCGGCGAGTACGGCGAGGCGCGTCGACTGTTCCTCAACTCGAGCGAGCCGATGGAGGCGCTCCACATGCAGAAGAACCTGCTGCAGTGGGAGCAGGCGCTCAAGCTGGCCGACTCGCTGGCGCCCGAGATGGTGCCGGAGCTCAGCGTGTCGTACGCCACCCAGCTCGAGTTCCGCGGCGAGTTCGAAGGCGCGCTCAAGATGTACGAGCACGCAACCAACGTGACGGACGCCCAGGGGCGGCCCATTGCCTGCCGAGACAAGCTTCACCACCAGAGCGTGGCGGGCATTGCTCGCTGCACGTTCCGCCTCGGCGATCTGCGCCGCGGAGTGCGGCTCGTGTCGGAGATCGGCGACGAAAGCCTCTACCGAGAGTGTGCCGTGATCCTGGAGGGCATGAAGCAGCTGACCGAGGCGGCGGCGCTGTACGAGAAGGGCCAGCAGTACGAAAAGGCCGTGCAGATCCACATCCAGTCCAAGAGCCTGGCCAAGGCAGCCCCGCTGATGGCCAACGTCAAGACTCCGAAGATCCACATCCAGTTTGGACGAGCCAAGGAGGCGGCGGGCGAGTTCGGCGCCGCGTCCGACGCCTATGAAGCCGCCGGGGACATGGACAACGTCGTGCGCATCCAGCTCGAGAACCTGAACAACCCAGAGAAGGCGTTCGCAATCGTGCGCGAAACCAAGTCGTCCGAGGGCGCGCAGGTCGTGGCCAAGTTTTGCACCGAGACCGGTCTCTTCAAGTCGGCCATCGAGTTCCTCCTGCTGGCCAACAAGGAGGACGACGCGTTCGCGCTAGCGCTGTCGCACAACGAGGTGGACACGTTCGCGCAGATCCTGGGCGACAGGATCTCGGTCGAGCGCGCGGCCAAGGTGGCGCAGCACTACGAGCAGTCGCAGGCGCCCGCCAAGGCTGCCGAGTTCTACCAGGTCTGCGGCAACTACCACAAGGCGCTGCGCTTGTTCCTGCAGTGCGGCGACGCGGAGCTGACGCGGGCCATCGACGTAGTCGGCAAGGCGCGCAACGATATGCTGACGCACACGCTGATCGACCACCTCATGGGCGAGAACGACGGCATTCCGAAGGACCCGAACCACATCTTCCGCCTGTACATGGCGCTCGGAAACTACGCGCAGGCCGCCAAGACAGCCATCATTATCGCCCGGCAGGAGCAGGAGCTCGGCAACTACAAGCTGGCGCACGACGTGCTCGTAGAGACCCACCGTCAGCTCAACGCGCACAAAATCCACGTGGCGCAGGACCTGCGCAACTCACTCATGCTCCTCCACAGCTACGTGCTGGTGAAGAAGCTCGTGAAGCGCGGCGACCACACCACGGCCGCGCGGATGCTCGTACGCGTGGCGAAGCACATCTCCAAGTTCCCGACGCACGTGTCCAACATCCTCATCTCGGCCGTGATCGAGTGCCAGCGGGGCGGGCTGCGCGCCTACAGCTACGACTACGCGACGACGCTCATGCGGCCTGAGTACCGCAACAACATCGACAAGGAAATCAGGCGCAAGATCGAGGCCATCGTGCGGCGCCCCAACAAGGACCAAGCCCCGGACCCGCTCACGCCGTGCCCGTTCTGTGGGAACGAGCTGCCGGAGGCCGAGCTTGACTGCGCCCAGTGCAAGAACTGGATCCCGTACTGCGTCGCCACGGTGAGTTGATGCGAGTGCTCTTCCACCTCCGGCTCATTGCTGATGTGTGTTGTGGTTGCTTGTGACCACCAGGGCTACCACATGGTCAAGGCGGACTGGTCGAGGTGCCCGCACTGCCTGTTCCCGGTGCTGTACTCTGCGTTCACGGCGCATGTGGCGTCGGAGGCGGCGTGCCCCATGTGCGAGCAGCCGCTGGAGGTGAAGGACATCGTCCAGGTGCCCGAGAGCGACGTGAAGCTGGGCGAGGAGACACCCGAGAGCGCAAACCCGTGAGTTGCGAGCACGTCGAGTTGCTGCCGATATCCATCGCATTACACCTGTGGAGACAGCAATGGCAGAAGGTAAGCGAGTGATGAGCTGTCTAGTCTATCGGACTACGAAGCATCAACTGCCGAGCTTGCATGCGTTGTAGTGCTCACACACTACTGATCAGCACTCGTATGTGTGCCCTACGCGTCGATATCGCCCATGCATGCACGGCAAGACCACCACGACCTCAACACGCAATTATCAACGAAGACTCTAATCATTACGCGCAGCTCCGCTAGTTATGACATGAACTGCATGATCTTCTCGTATACCAGGAACGTGACAGCGCTCACGGGGAAGGCCCTCAGCATGGTCGCGCCGAACCCTTTCGTGAAGTACCCAACACCCTCCGCCGCGTAGTGCACCTTGGTGAGCTCCCACGCTGAGCGCTGCGCCTCGAAGCTCTGGCTCTGCACGCAGGACTTGACCACGTCGATTGGCTGCGTAAATACCCACGACATGGACCCGGCGATGCCGCCCGAGAGCAGCAGGCGCATGTCGGTCTCCTTCTCCGGGTCTCCGTCCGTCACCCACGCCTTCATGGCCTCGTACGTGCAGAAGTAGACGCCGAACGCCGGCACGTCGCGCATGGCGCACGTCTCCCAGCCGCGGAACAGCCCTTTCATTCCGTGCTGGCGGTACAGACGCCGGCCGCACTCGATCGCCGACTGCTCCAGCGCGCGGTGCTGGTCTACCTGTAGCTGGATCTTGACGTGCTCCGAGGGCGACGCGAAGACGGTCTGCACGAGCCCCGCCGAGGCGCCTGTGAGGAAGTTCTGCAGGTGGCCCAGCTTCTCGCAGCCGTACGCATCCTTGAGCCCGCGCGCGACGTAGCCCTGGACGCCGAACACGACGGCGTTGATCGGCGCGTTCGACAGCACCGGGGACAGCAGGCCCTTGTACAGCCCGCCGGCGCCCTCGTGCTGCACGATGTGGCGCACGGTGCGCACGAGGCCCGGCGACTTGCCGTCGCTCGTCTGCAGCCGCACTTTGACCGTGTCCAATGGGTGGCCCGCGACGATGCCGGCCACGCCGCCGATCGTGCCGGCGTTCAGGTCCTTGACCACGTCCAGCCACTCCATGGTCGTTCCGGCACGCTGGGCTAGTCGCGCGTGGCGGAAGGAGGGGGACTGCCGGTCGGCGAGGTCGCGGTCACGGTGGGCGCGCGATCTAGATGGACGCACGTGGGACCGCGGGCGGCGATGACTAATGGGCGCGGGGGAGGCGCGCGGATCCGAGGGCAGCCACTCTGGCGTCGACGAACGCCAACGTGTCGCCGCCTTCAACCACACCCCTGGCTCCGCGCAGGCGCTTCGAGCCGCTCGCGCGCGCGCTGATTCGATGCAGCAATGATGTGATGCAGCGCCGAGGCGAGCAGAGCTCTTCTGAGGACGAGCGCGCGGTGGAGCGACCAAAGCGGCGCCTGAGACACTAAGTGCGTGGCGTTAGGTTCGCATAGCAGACACAATAACGAAAGCGACCGGTTTTTGGGGTGCGCTCGATCCGTTTAGTGTTGTGCACACCATTTACGGTTTGTACAGAATTCACAGGCAGGGTTCGTTAACACGGCATATCTGTGTGAGCAATGCACCCCCCAAAAAAGAGAAAATTCTAATAGGTGACTCAAATCGAAAATGTTTTCAAAAGGTGACTCAAACCAGTACACCAGCTGTAAATTACACGGCAACACGCCAACCCTTGAAGTTTGTGTTAACCCTATCTTGCTGCGCTGAGCGTAGCGCTATTGCGCAGCCTGCGGCTGCGCTCTCCCCGCTGCTTACAACAGCGCATGTGACGGGAGTCACACAGCACAGTACACGGAGGAAGCGTGTAGTCGTAATGATACGACACGTACTGAATTAACAATGCGATAGCAGCCACAAAGGGAGATAAAATAATATAGGAATTTGTATGTCCTAATTATATGTACAGTTATTCGCGTGAGTATGAAACACATGATTTGTACTGATTTTTGAAAGAAAATAGCGAATACCAGCTACCACACATACATAAATGTAATGATTTTGTACAGATGCGTTAAAGGTGTAAGCTGATTTAGTTTAGGATAAACGTTACACTTGCTTTATCAAGAATACCCGAGTGTCGCCAGCAGTTAGCGATAGTGGTTGCTGTGGCGTTGCTCCAAGCATCCTCACACCAGGTCATCGCGCTCAATAACTCGACCCGGTACGGCTTCTGAATACCGGAGCAAACGTTCTCAAGTGCACACTCCATCTTTTTAGCGAGCACAGCAC
>JAASGW010000231.1:0-42447 GCA_023334395.1 Phytopythium sindhum
GGGCGAGCACGGGATCGGCGACGGCAAGATGGACTACCTCGCGGTCGAGCACGGCGATAGCCTGGAGGTCATGCGGACGATCAAGCGCGCGCTGGACCCGAAGAACATCATGAACCCTGGCAAGATCTTCTACGGCGCCGCCCACTGAGTCAGAGGCATGGAGTGATGCGCGCCGTACGGGTCAATTGGTGCAACACAGTGGATACATCGTTCATGCGGTTCGGCGTTGCATGCGCTTGCATCGTTTGCATCAAATCGTGGTGATGTCCTCTGATGGAGCGGCTGTCCGAAACGTGACAGCAGCCCAATTGGGGCTTCTGCTTGGCGAACAGTTTGCACGCGTCGACTTTTAATGGTGGAGATAGATCCATAACGCGTTGCATGACCATCGCAGAGACTAACGGAGCTCCTCCCCATGACGATACCATATACCACGCTCCTCCGAATGTCGACACCACAGGAGAGGGTACTCACTACATTTTACAATGCATGCCTTGCATTCGGTTTAACGTCACCTGCGCTTGCGTGGTAGGCATCGCTTGTCCGGGGCCAACGAAGTTGAAATGGCCGAAGAATTCGTGACAACAGCCCTGCTGCGCCACCTGATTGGTGGACTCCTTGTACACGTCGGCGACTAAATAAATGTTGAAATCTCCCTCTATCAATCACGACGTGGGTGACCATTGACAGAAACTATAATAGCTCGTGGTGCTGTGCAGTTACTGTACGCTTGTTCGGGTGCACATGGCGGTGCTGCCCCGACTACACACCACAGTGCTCACTTAGACACTAGGACACGGACAGGAACTATCTGCATGTTGTAGACGAGGGCAGGAGTGAGCATTCTAGATGCCGATTGTTCTAGAAGCTGTTAGGAGCCACCAATTGTGTCGAGGAGGCATGAGTGGCTGCCAAGCAACCGTGAGCAGTGGAGGCACTGCGGTAAGGAGCAGGACGTCTAGATTTCGTTTCGATCAATCGACTTACTTTCCAATTTCCACTCGACCAAGCAAGTTGTCAACGCCGTAAATACGAGTTCACTCCAATACAAGCTGTCCAATTCCAATCCGTCCATCACACCAAGAGGAGGAGTTCCTCTCAGTTCACTCGATTACGGTGGGCGTAAATGATCAAAGGGATCTGCGAACCACAAGCTAGCCACTCGGTCGCATTCCAGTGAATAATAGAGCGGCACACCACCATAGAATCGTTGAACGCGCCCTTAGAAGAGGAAGCTCATTTCCGATTTCAACCGCCACCGCCAACCTGCACCATGGTGAAAGAAGCCGCTGCTTCGCCCGTGCGCACCCCGCTCTCAGTCCAGGACACACCGTCGACGCCCTATGCCGCCTACAACACCAAGCTGTGGGACGAGCGGCCGGCTCGCTACGCCAAGGATGTGTTCAAGCACGTGTGCGTGGTGCTGCTCGTCTTAACGACGTGCAACCAAATCGCCAACTTTGCACTCTCGCAGTCGCTCAAGAACTTTTTCCAGAAGCTCGGCTGGTCCAACAAAGGCTCCAACTCCATGAAGTTGACGTACAACTCGCTGACCCAGTTCTCCTGCATCCTTGCCGACTACATCGCTGACGAGCATCTCGGTAAGTTTAAGACTGCTGTCGGCTGCGTCGCTCGACTCGGTTGGTCTGCTGCTGGTCGTGGTGGCATCGGCGCCCGCCGTTCTCGTGCATCGCTCCGTCAGCAGGATCATTTCCAACGTTGGGCTCTTCGGTGGGGTCGCACTCTCGCAAGTCTGTCTGCGCGCGCTCGTCGCCTCGTACGGTGGCGACCAGTTCTCACTGCTGGACACGTCGGGCGAGAAAAGCGTCTCCTTCGGCTACCAGTACTGGTCGGCCAACATCGTCGCGTTGATCGGGTTTGGTGTGTTTCCCTCTCTGTCGGCCAACGGTGTCGGCGCGATCCCAGCGGAGTATGGATATTTCTTCGTGTGCATCATTGCGCTGACCGTCATTGTCGCGTTCGTGGCCATGCTGTACGCCACCCGCGGCCGCTACGTCAACGTTCCGCCGAGACGCAGCTCTATCACGGTGGTCACTAATGTGATTGTGACGCACGCCAAGACCAATTTCCGTGCGCGGATGATCGTGCTCGGCAAGTCGCTGTACATCGCTGCCTTCCTGCTCAACATCGTTGTGTCCTTCCTGTCCGATCACGGCTCGGTCGGCAAGCACATCACCTATGTTTGCGGCGTGTTGGTCCTGCTCGCCACAGCGCTGTGGGTGTACTTCGGTCGCGACTCATCGTTCCTGGAGAGTGCCAAGAACACCGCCGGGGGAGCGTTTGACAGTGAAATCATCGATGGCGTCAAGCAAGTCGTCAGGATCCTGACGTTCAACGCCTTCAATGTGTTCTTTTGGTGTTGCCAGAGCCAAAGCAGCAACAACCAGAGCATCATCCAGCAGACGGACGTCCGTGTCGGCAGCAGTGTTGACGCGCACCAAATCCCCGGTCTGACTGTGCAGATGTTCAACCCAATCACCGTGCTTCTGATGGTCCCGCTGACGCAGAGAGTGATCTACCCGCTCTACGAGAAGCGCACGCGAAAGAAGCCCAGTCCGTTCGGGAAGGTGTTTGTCGGCTACATCGTCATCACCATCGCAGTGGTCTAGACGGGCACGTACGAGATCATCCGCTGCAGCGCGTCCCCTCTGACGTACGTCGGCGCCGACGGTGAGATCGAGTACATCCTGAACGACGACGGAGGTCAGGTCACGAACGACATCCCCTGGTACACGTCCATCCCTCAGTACCTGTTGATCGCGACAGGTGAGGTCTCCACGGCCATCACTTCGTACGACACTAACTACTCGGAGGTGCCTGCGAGCATGCGTGGCACGTCGATCGCTTTGGTCTTCTTCGTCAATCCGATGGGCAGCACGCTGATATCTGTTGTCGTGAAGCTCTTCGGCGAGTACATCTCGTCCAACTTGAACAACGGCCACTTCGAGTACATGTACTACACGATCGGTGCCGTCATGATCGTCAACATCGTCGTCTACACGGTCGTCATGAACCAAATGCAGTTGGGTACGCCTCCTCGTGTTGACAAGAACGAGGACAACAGCACGGCCAAGACCGAGCTCGACAAGGAGGCCAACGAGGCGTGAAGCTCGAATTCGTCGGCCATATGAGGACTATAACCTGTCGAGATTAGCGTGGATCAAATACGATAACACACATTACGTATTTGACTCTGGTGTATTTCACCGCCTCTCGGTTTTTCTAGTAGGTAGTTGTTGAGAGTCGCAAACCTCTATAACTGAACGGCTTTCGGTCGTGGTGCACTCACCCACTCTGGATAGTATGTCACTGTATGCTGTCACGTCCGCTGAATCAATAAGCAGGAAGCCTCGAAGGCGATGAAGATCTGTGTCACAGCCTCAACCCCGGCCGTCCTGTTCAGTGCTAGTTTGTCCGTTCTGGCGAAAGAAGGGTGCATCTCGATCGACATGGCCGGCCTCCACAAGTCAGACCTTCGGCGCGATCGCAACACAAGATGAGCCAGTGAGCCGAAGCTGCGCGCCATGAACCTGTCCACTCCGGTGGACGTCATGATCGGTGTCGTGATCGCGGCCAACGCAACATGAACGACAGCCGCGCGGTGCGAAAACTCGCAATCACGATGTCATGTGGGTCATCAAGGAGGGCCTCGGCCTCAAGAACGCCTTGAAACCGGACAAGACCATCCACATGGCCTCGATCCGAGTGCAGTGCGCTGTACAGGCGCATTGGGGAGGAAAGAAGGAACGCGTTTGATGGCATTGCGTCAGATTCGGAAATAGTCGGGAACATCTCGCTAATCGACGTCTCAATGCGCAAGCACTCTGGTTGCTATTTCAGAGTGGATCACGACTTGTTCTATCTATTGTATTTTTCCTTCTATCTTCTGGTTCAAGTTGCTCAATCAAGGTATTTGTGTGTAAAGCTCGCATCATTTTGGTCCGTCACACCTCATCCTTCCCGGTGATTCACCCCGCTACACCTCCGCTAATACCGTGCCTGCTGATGTGGAGACACCTCGCGCGACTGCGCACCGACGCGCCTTACCCACGCGCCGCGCACGTGCAGCGGCCGTTGCACCTGCGCTGTGTTTCGAGCTCGCGACGCGCGCCGCCGCCCGAGACGCTCGCTGCGCTTCGCGAGCTGCTTGGTGACCGGCTCTCAACCGCGAACGCCGTGCTCCAAGTATGTGATATGTGGCGAACTGTGACGGTCGTTAGTTGTCGAGGGCGGTGCTGACTGCGTATTTGATGATGACATGCACAGCACCATGGGCGCGATGAGTCGTACCACGCGTCGGCTCCCCCCGATGCGGTGGCGTTCGTCGAGTCGACGGAAGAGGTGTCCAAAGTGATCAAGATCTGCGCGGCGTCGGGCACGCCCGTGATCCCGTTCGGCGCCGGGTCGTCGATCGAGGGCCAGATCTCGGCCAAGGAAGGAGGCGTGTCCATTAACCTCACTGGGATGAACCAGATTCTTAAGGTACGACCGCCGCAAGCCGCAGTTGTTATGACGAGCACACCCTTATCCACTGCACTGACCTGTGCCACTTGTGCCTCGGCTTATGAACGAGAGATCGAGCGAGAAAACTCTAGCTGCCGAGTGCAAGCCGGCGTGACTCGCGAGCAAGTTAACACGGCGCTGCGAGACACGGGTCTGTTCTTCCCCGTTGATCCGGGCGCCAATGCGACGATCGGTGGCATGATTGCGACCAACGCGTCGGGCACCACCACCGTGCGGTAAGCAGCCATACGCATCGATGTCTTTCCTACTGAGCCGAGCGCTTAACGATTTTTCCTCATTTAGATACGGGAACATGAAGACCGCGGTGATGGCGCTCACAGCAGTGATGCCGGATGGTCGCATCATCAAGACTGGCTCAAAGTAACGACGTCGCTACCGCTGTTGATCGCAGTTGTGGGTCCTAGGTGACAAATGCGAGCTTGTCTGTGTAGGACACGCAAATCGTCGGCCGGCTACGACCTGACGCGTCTGCTGATCGGATCCGAGGGCACGTTGGCGGCGGTCACGGAGGTGAATGAGCGTCAGCACAGTCCACTGTGACACTGAAGGTGGTGTCGATTGTTCTCAAACACATTTTGTGGTATTTACTAGGCAGAGCTACGGCTGTTCGGCATTCCAGAGGTCGAGAAGACCATGATCTGCGCGTTTCCCTCGATCCAAGCGGCCGTGGATACGTGCACGACCGTTATGCAAATGGGCATCCCCGTCGCGCGGATGGAGTTGATGGACGAGAACACCGTCGAGGCTGTCAACAAGTTCTGCAAGCTGGACAATCAGCTGCGGCCGACGCTCATCATCGAGCATCACGGCTCGCCCAACGAGATCGATGAGCAGAGCGCAATCGTGCAGGAGATCGCGCGCGAGTTTGACGTTCAAGACATCGAGCTCGCCTCGACGCCGGAGGGGCGAAAGAAGCTCTGGCACGGCCGCCACTCCGTCTGGCACGCGGTCCTTGTACGTGGGCGAAGTGATCCTATCAACGGTTTAGTGGAGACATCATGTAGTACTGACGCTTCGTGTATGTTACCCAGGCCCAAATCCCGGGCAGCAACGGGTTCTCCGCGGATGTGGCTGTGCCCTTCTCCCGACTGGCCGACGTGATTGTCGAGACGCAAGAAGACATGAAGCAGGCCGGCCTCTTCGGTCCAATCGTCGGGTGAGTGCTTACTCATCGGATGCATGCGTTATAGCTCCAAGACGTGCTAACGTGAAGGATGACCTGTTGATAATGGACAGTCATGTGGGCGATGCCAACTTCCACGTGCTGCTCCCTATCATGCTGAATGATGTCGAGCTCATGGGAAAAGTCAAGGCGTTCGTGGACCGCCTGGTCCGCCGCGCGCTACGCGCAGAAGGTACATGCACGGGCGAGCACGGCATCGGTAACGGCAAGATGGACTACCTGGTGATGGAGCACGGTGAGGCCAGTGTGGCCATCATGCGCGCCATCAAGCACGCGCTCGACCCGCAGAACATCATGAACCCGGGCAAAATCCTATACGGGAAGCCGTAAGCCCGTGATCCCACGCACGACGACGCAAAAGAGGCGTCTGCGTCGACCCATGGCGAAGAAATGGGCATGTGATGCCCGTAACACGTTGAAGTGTCGTCTGGTATTTTATTTCCCTTCCATTTGTGACGGTTCTATTTCCTTCAAAATAACAATAATAATTATTGATAGATTTTTTGAATGAATTTACTCCAATCATTCATTAAATCAATTATTACGCTTGTTTTAGTTTTCATCATAATCACTCATGTTTTGACACTTGTCGATCACCATGCCGGCGTCGATGGGCTCGCCGTCGCCGCCGCTGTCAGGCGACGCCAAGCTGCTGCTGTCGCTCTCCCCCGGGTCGCTGTCGCTACCGCTGGAGCTCAAGCTGCTGGGCGCGCTGGTGCTGCTGCTGCTCTTCCTGCTCTTCCTCATCATGGTGCTTTGGGACCGCTACGGCCAGGAGATCAGCGAGCTCTACACGGGCGCCAGCACGCGCGACGGCGCCGCCGGTACGCCCGCCGCTCCCTGGAACGCTGTTGCTATAGTAACTAACCCGCTGGTGGGTGTGGTGGTCGCAGTCGACACGAACGTGAACGCGGTGTCGGACGAGTACACGGTGTACCAAAAGCTGCCGACCTTCTTCTACGAGTACATGCCGCGCTCGCGGCCCAAGAAGGACTAGACGGCGCCCCAACTCGGTATCATGGTCTAATAGGGCAGCTCGTTATGTTATGATCGCAGCGCTGTGTGCATCTCGCTGTCCTTTGGTCGCTAGTCGAGCAGCTTGGCGACGTCAGTCGAGCCGGCGACTTCCTTGGGCGTCTTGCCCTGCTTGTTGCGCGCCGAAGTGGACGCGCGCGCGTCCAGCAGCAGCTTTACGATGGCGGGGAATGCGCCGCGCGCAGCCAGGTGTAGCGCCGTGTTGCCCTCCGAATTGGCCAGGTTCACGTTGGCCTCGTGGTCGAGCAGATTCTCGACGGCGGTGACGTGGCCGGCGCTCGCGGCTTTCATGAGCGGCGTCACCTCCTGCGCCGTCAGCGCGTCCACCTTGGCGCCTGCGTTGAACAGCAGCAGTATCGGGTTGAGGATGCCTCGCGAGGCGGCGAAGTGCAGCGGGGTGTTGCCGGCGTCGTCCTTGGCATCGACGCTCGCGCCGAGCTCCAACAGGCGCGCGACGACCGGCAGACGCGAGTGGTTGGTCGCATGGTGCAGAGCGCGCAAACCGCCGAAGCCGGGGACTTCTACGTCGGCACCGTGCGCGGCCAGCATGTCCACCACCTCGACGTATCCGTTGCGCGCCGCCCACGCCAGCACCGTGCAGCCGAACTGGTCGGTCGCATTCACGTTGAGCGGCATGGCGCTCGACCCCTCGGGCGGCTCCACGAGAGACTTGAGCAGCGCCAGGTTACCCACGGCCGCCATCTTGAACGGGTTCGTGTCCACGTCTGGCAGCTCGGGCTTGCCCGTGTTCGCTGAAGCGGCCGACGGCATGGCTCGGCTTCGTTCTCCTCTTCCAACAATCGCCTTTTGATTGACGCGGGCGTCTCGTCACGAGCAGGCAGCGAGGATTATTTATACCTATCACAACCGTCGGATGCGGGATGCAGGCGCTCCGTCTACTCGGCTGCGCCTTCCCTCGCGCCACCGTAGCCAGAAGTAGTCGAGATGACCGACATCCGCGCATTCGTGCGCATACCGGGCAGGCGGACGGACCGGATCGACGCCATCTTGACGGTGGCGCGCTTCTGCATCCGGGAGAGGTGGTGCATGTGGATGCGGGCGAGCACCTCCTGCACGGCGTCGCAGAACACGTCGAACGCGTAGTCGACGTGGTCGGGCTGGCATGAGCAAACATCAGAGGACATTTGGCCGGGGCAGACGTCGTAGCGGCCGCGGCAGATTGCGCGCTCGCGCCACGACAGCGCAGTGCGCAGCAGCGCCTCGATAAACTGCGGCAGTCGCAGCTCCTGCTGTTGCTGTGAGGGCTGCGACGTCGCACTGCCGCGAACGCCTCCTGTCGTGGATGACAGGTCTCTGCTTGCAAACGACGTCGCAATCGACTGGTCCATGGGCAGGCACGAGAGGAAGATACGCACGGCGCGCACTTCCTCAATGCCAGCGGGCGCATCTGCAGTTGTCGCCGTCGAGTTGATAGCAGCTAGAGCGTTGCTATTGGCGCCACTCGTGCTTCCTGCGCTCTTGATGGCGATCAGCTTGAGCCCGTGGAGCAGCGAGACGAACTGCGCGCAGCTCACGCCAACAGTGCAGCCACCGACTCCACGACTCACCTTGGCATTAGCATTGTTCCCACCGCCACTTGAACTCAGTCCAGCGCCAAGCCGCGTCAGCTCTTCGAAGAAGCTGGCGAGGTTTACCGCATGCGCTCCCAAGATTTGCTCGAGACTCCGGCCGTCACTATCGCTTGTCGTGTTGCTCGTACTCGGGCACCTGCGTAGGAAGACTACACGAAAGTGATTCACGTCCTGAATCTGCGAGAAGGCGGCAAAGTGGTCGTGCACGAGCGCTCGCACGGACTCGGACAGCTCGACGCCGTCGCTCACGAGGACCCGCTGCTGCGCCGGGTTGGCTGCGTGCGCACAGTTCATACGTGCGACGCCCAGCACAAAGTCGATGAGGTTCTCTCGCTTGAGCGGTGCGTCAGCGATGCCAAACGTTGTCGGATCGACGCACTGGATGTTCAGGTCTTCCAGTAGCTTGAGCGCGCTCGGGATCTCGAACAGCTTGCTGCCCAATGCAGCCGCCAGGCGATCGGATGCGTTCGAGGGTCTGCTAGTCGATAGTACGGCGGAATTGACGGCCGCGTTGCCCGCGTAAAAGCGAAAGAACCACAGCAGGACGCGATAGCCGCTGCGCATGATCCTCGCGATGCGCTTCCGGTCGACTGCGTCACGCACCGTCTTGTCTACGCCGCTAGTTTGCCAGTCAAGCTCGAAGATGGCGTCGTATGTGAGCTGTGACACGAATTCCAATCCGGCAATGACACACTCACTCGCTTCCAGCTCACCTCGCGAGCTCGGTATTCTTGTCGCTTCCGGTAGGTCGGCGGGGATGCTGGTGTTCTCCGCAGCGTCTTCTTGCAGACGATTTCCTTTGCCATCAGTTTCCGAGCCGTCACCATTGAGTGAATCCTCGTCCCGTTCATCGTCTTGCTCGCTGCTTGCGAAGGAGAACACCTGGCGGGTATAGTAGTCGTGCAGATACGGCTTGAGGTACTTGTACGCCGCCCGAGGCACTCGTATCGACCGTGATGACGCCTCGTCACTGAGATTCGCAGCCGCATTAAGCCCCAGTGTGGCGATTGTCGCTGTCGATCGCCTTGTGATCTTCATCTTTGACTGCTTGCGGCTTTTTCCGCCAGGAGCACCCTCGTTCGACTCAAGCTCAACTTCTGGAACAGGTTCCGACCCTGCACCCGCGGCAAACGATAGTCGAGGGAGCCTGTGACGCGACTTCGGTGCGGACGATGGGAGGTCCAACCCGAGCTGGATAGCGTCTTTCCTCTTCTCACTCCCACGTCCTAGCATTTCCGTCGAGCTTGCCGGTCCGAGTGAATATTTCTGGCGCACGGCTTGCACTGGTGAGATCGGCGCCGGCTCCCCTTCAAGCGAGCGTCCGACCGTCACGGGCGCGAGTTTGCACATGTTGAGTTTTTGGCTTGCGAATGGGTGCCGGACGCACTTGCGCGCGCGTCGCCACTCGAGGTACCGCTCCTGTTGTTGGTCGAGCATCGCCCGGATCTCCGCGCTCGACGAGGTACTCACCTGCATGTACGGTGTCGCAACGAAGCTCGGCTCCATCCTGTTTGGTGAGTCTTCTCTTCCAAGTGACGCGACTTAGCATTCCAGCAGCTCACGATATACGATGTCGATCGTGTTGATGCTACTTTACTCCTGTTCTGTCCGTCGTGTCACTAAAATTAGGTTGCGGACACACTCCTGACACGGGTTTGCGACCAAAACAGCAAGAACAGTTCACTTACATGTTCATGAAGACGAGAAGAGTTGTCAAGGGCGACCGAAAAGCGTCGTGATCAGTCCATACCTCCCCTCACAGGTCACTAATGTGAACAGAATTTTCTCACAACTGACCTCCAAAAAATTCCCAGCAATCCACGCAACCCGGCGTGGTGCTACGTTCATATTGATGCTAAACCCTGTTGGAGTCTGCACAGTTAGTTTTCGCCTTCGCCACCAGAGCATTTCAATACCGCCACGGTTGTCCCCACGACGGATCATGTGATCCTGTCGTGGTCTCCGGGAATCACACCACCGCCTTTCCACCTGTGTCCTTCGCTGCATGAGCTCCTTCTCCGGCTTGCTTCTCTTCTTCACCATCTTCTTCTTCGTCGTAAGCCAGCGTCCTTTTCGTTTCGACCGCGAGCGGCGAGAACATGAGCTTGGCGTCTCGGGCGACTCTCAGTACCCGCGTTCGCTTGCCGAGTGCTGGTTGCTGGTTTGGGACGGGAGTGGGGTCAGCGTTGATACTGGAAGCGTCCACATCCTGTTCCTCCGAGTCTCCAGTCTGAAGTCGGTCTGGAGTTCGTACAGCGACTGGTGAGGTCACAAGGTGAGGGGCATCGATCGCATCTGTCGACTGCAAGGCGAATCTTCCGTGACGACTCCTTGAGGAGTTTGAGCTCACTGGGGATGCTGAAGGACTTGCATCCGTCGAGTGAGCGGCTTCTTTCTCAGCTGCTTCAATCCGTTCCTTGGTCGGAGTGAAGTAGATTTCATCCTCCGAGTCATTGTCTTGCGTAGACGACGACGACCTAGAGCGCCTACCGTAAGCAGATTGCGGAGTGAGCTTCCCAGTCACTCTCGTTGGCGCATCTTGTTCACCAGAAGTACTTGCTCCGATCATATCAGCAGATGACGATCTGCTAACGATTCCAAGGCTGTGACGCCGACCTGAAACCACGTCATGATACGACGGACTCGTGTGCATCCGGCGCATGAGCTCGCGTGCTTGTCGCTGAGAAGCCGTTGCTCCATGGATCGGTGTCATTCCACCATGCCTCTTGCCGCTGATCGACGACTGAGAAGTCGTACTTGCAGTCTGTGGGTGAGGAGAGATGTTTCCTGATGTGTCTCGGTCCACCGAGGGCGTCGCCGGGGTGATCCCAGAGTGAGTGCGTCGACGCGATCCGATCGTTGCAATCGGCGGGATGAGGACGCGCAAGTGCGAGTCGACGTGGGTCAGACCGTCAGGGTATGTCTGCGTGCGCAACTTCGGTCGCGCCTTCACTAGCAGTGTCTCTTCCGGGAAAATATGCAGCGGAGAGAGAACCTCAGCGCCATCAGATGTGAACACGCCTACAACAGCAGCAAGCAGTGCGTTAGACGAGCGCTTGATCAATTCCTATCGCAGTTACGCACTCACTCACCTTCGACAGCCTGGGCGTGCAGCATCCGCCGAATATGTTCGTGCATGGTCTTCTGACTCCACGCCTTGTTGATAACGAAGCGAACCTTCCGGTTGGTCTTGAGCCCTTCAACCACCAGAGTGACGCAGACAGTGTCTTCACTCGAAATATCTATCGACAGTCGACGACGCACGCGATCCACGAGCGGCGCCGAGATCACGCGGTACATCGCGTTCGAGAAGATGTTTGCGTTCAATCCGCCCGCCTCCTGGGCGTCTCGCTTCTCCTCATCCGCTTGTTTCCCGTTGTCGTCGTCCTCCATCGATGACCCGAGGCTCTGAGACCCCTCTTCTTCGCTTTCGTCAAGTGCGTCAGCTGCAGTACCATCGGACGCACGGACATGATCGTCCTGGGCGGCTTGGATGCCGTGGTTCGACGCGTCGTACGCGAAGGATACGCCGCATACGATAAGCGGGCCAAAGATGACGCCCTGCATTAGAGATCGAAGTGCAGTTAGACAACAAGGGCAAAGCAGGAACTAGACAGGCAGGTGCACTGACCTCAAAGCCAAAGACGTAGACGCCGAAGACCACGCTGAGCGCCGAGACGTACGAGTTGACAGCTACGATACTCTTCTCGTAGAGCATGTCGTCAATTACTGTGAAGGCCACGTACTGCGTCACGAACAGCACGATCGCCTTGACCACGGAGGACGTGATGCCGATCGAGATAACCCACGGCACGCACACCAAGTACGGCGGGATGATTGGCACGATGGAGATGAAAAACGTCACGGTCGTTGCAAGGTACATGTAGTCGGCGTTCACGATCGTGAACGAGACCATCGTCACCATCGCGTGGATGCTCGACATCTTGAGCGGCAGGAAAAAGACGCCCTCGACCACTTTTCTCAGCGAGCGGACCACATCCGGCCTCTTGCTCACCTGTATCGGGAGTAGATCCTCCACGAACCGCTCGATGGGATCCCACTTGGTGCACAAGAGGTAGAACAGCGTCGATATGAAGAACACTGCGCGGACGCCCAAGCTCACGAACGCGATCAGGAACGTGATCACGAAGAAGACGAGCTGCGCCACGGAGCCGAGCGCCAGGCTGCTGAGCTCCAGCCCCTTTGACGTCCAGTCGGTGAGCTGCACCGACGTCAGGTTGACCGAGTCCACCTTGGCGTACGCGAAGGTGACAGCTTGCACGAGCGTCATATTCTCCGGGATCCGAAGCCGCGAGTAGAAGGAGGTCGGCGCAGTGACGTTGCCCCCGTCGGTCTTGCTGTCGAGGTAGTACGTCTTGACGAGGCTCTTGAGCGGCGGCCACCACATCGTGTCGTTGTAGTTGTCCTCGACGCCGCTAATCGCCTCCGATATCATCGCGCGGCTGTTCTGCATCTGCTCGCTCCACAATTGCCGCGTGCGCTCGTCGTTGATGAAGTTGTGCTGGACCCACTCGGAGATGCCGAACGCGGCGCGACTGCCTTCGAGATAGCTCTCGGTGCCCAGGTAGAGCACCACCATCGCGGCCGCAATGAAGAAGCTGAGCATGAGCAGCACCGAGACGAGCACCTCGTCCGAGATAAAGTACCGGTAGTAGAAGATGCGCCGGTCTAGAATCTTGATGAGGCTGAGCGCCACGATCCAAAACGCGATGAGCGCGTGCAGGAACGAGACCCACGTGAACATGCGCGTCCAGATGGACACGGCGCCGATGAGTAGGAACAGGAACGTGCCATAGTTCAGGAACAACTCCTTGGGCGTGCGCCGCGACCCGTCATGCGCATGCGTGATGAAAATGTCCGCGCACTTGGAGAAGATCGAGTTGAGGAAGCCCTGAAGTACACGCAACAGCGACTAGTAAGTCTACAGTAGCACTAGAGCGACACTGGGAACATCCAGCGAGCGAGACGCACGTATCGGTCGACGTCGGGGTCGTCGCTCAGGTACTCGAGCACGGACACGACGTTCGTCTTGGCCTGCCGCAGCGCCTGGCTGACCAGGAACGCCCACACGATCAGGCGCAGGTAGTTCTCGAAAAGCAGAAAGTTAAAGTAGCACAGCAGGATGATCAGCGCCGTCGAGATGTTGCCGATCAGCTGCATACACACGCACACACACACACACACACACACACACACACGAGGACATCACCCTCAGCATTTTCTTCCCACGAACACCCGTCGCGCCAAAAGTGGGCGGGCGAGGCGGACGAACCACTAGGCGCCACGACCGGGCGGCGCCGTACCTGCGCGAGGATCATCTCGACGAGCTCAGCCATGGCTATCGCGGGGGCGAGGCTTCCTGCGCTTCTCTCCTCTGCTTCCTGCGCTTCTCTCCTCTGCTTCCTCTACTTCGACCGGTGCATGGACCTCGGAGCTTCTTTCTTGGCATTTCCCGTTCCTGCCACTGTTACGTTCGCGAATCCTTGCGTGTTTATTTCTGATTCAAATACCAATTTGCATGCTATTATACGATATTATAGGCTATTTAATATTTGCAGACAGAAATTGTATCACTTGTTGATATATGCTATGAATTTATGGAGTATTTTCTGGGTGAGATGCGTTTGGTTTTGCGCCAATGGGAAGGCCGCGTGGTGATGGGTGCAGCAACTTAGAGGGAAAAATGACCAATCGGATACGACGCAGCCATGTCATTGGCGAAAGTCCAATTTGAGTGCGCCACACCATTCCTGCGACGTGAGACAAGTTGCTGCACGAAAGACTGACCCAAGCACCACCGGGACGTCGGATCGCAAAACAATAGACGCGTCTCGCTTGCGGCATGAGCTCTCCAACGTAATGGAAGCGAGCTCCCTATGAGCCAAGACCAGTGTGTAGACTCCGTATGCCAATGTTACCGTCCGAACAATAGGCTCTGGATGGCTTCGAGCTCGCGCTGTTCGTCCGTCTTGTCGGCGGAGGCGGTGGACGACGGCGACAAAGGCGCGCGCAAGCTGTCCTGCGCGTCAAAAAGCCCGTGGCTGGTCCGAAGGGATTGTTGGTCAGCGTATTGGTGAGACCCACCAGCTGACTCACCTTGGAAACTGTAATGATTGGCACGTTCCGCCGTCGTTGGTCGATTGTCGAACGATGATTTCGCGGTGCGGAGAGTGCCGTTGTGGGTGACGCTATTCTCAGCATGGTGACCACTGATGGACGGCCACGACTGCTGATCTGGCGCCGCTGATCGATCAGAATCACTGGAGACTGAAGGGATGGTGCCCATCTTCTTGGAGTGTGACATGCCCGTCAGTACATGGTCGTAGAACGCACTTGCAGCGTTGTGTTCCCTCCCTCCGTCGACTCCATTCGACTTGTCAAGGTCGTAAATGCTCAGTCCTGGGGATCGATCGTCGACAGCGGCTGGCAGCACGCGCGCACCCTTGCTTATGGCTGAGTCCATGCGGAACGTGCCGGGCTTCGACGGTGAGGTTGGTATTGTCTTCTCCACGGGGCTTAATGGCGCCCGAAAATTCGCCTCCATTCGGTCCATCGCTACCATATCGCAGTCCGTCTGCACGAAAACGTCAGCTTTCAGCACTTGCACTGGTGGTGATGGTGGCCTTTCATCGGCTTCAGGCTCAACTGTCGGCGGTGCGGGAGCTTGCGGAGCGTCGACGTCGGCGGCTGCTGCCTGGTGCCTCTCGACCTGCTCACGCTGTTCGGCTTCCCGCCGGAGCGCGTCTTGTTTGCCCTCGCGCGCGGCGTCCAGTCTAAACTGTAGCCGCAGCTTGATCTTGTCCATCTCCTCGCACATGGATCTCATCTGCTCAACGTCGCGCGCCACTCGCACGAGCTTGCCTGCGTCTTCATCCTCCTCGTCTTCGTCCTCGCCGCTTTCCTCGTCCCGAGAGCCGTCGCTGCTACTAGTATCGCTACCTAAACCGCTCTCGGAGCTGCCGTCGTCCTCCTCGTTGCTGCTCTGCTCTTCCTCCTGCTCCGAGTCGTCCAAGGCGTCCGATTCGACTCTAGCGCGAGGTCGGCGGCTCATATTCACCTTCGCATTCTCATCCGCGTGGGTTGAAAAAGATCGGCGACGCTTCACACTTCGTCAGCATCCGCTTAAGTGCGAATTGGGCTGCAGATGAGGCGCTCGTCGCCACGCAGCGCCACGTGATTGGGCGAAAAAAGCGGCAGTCGTCGCGTTGCAAACGGTCTTGACCACACCAGCTGGTCACCGATCATCACTGTCAGTAGCCAGTGTGAAAGGATGGCGGGCGTTGACCTCTCTCTTGTAGTCAGCGCTACTACCGCCAGTGAATCAAACGAGAAAGAGCAGGCGGCCGGAGCATACTCAGAACAAGTCAACTGCGGCAACCGCACGCAGTCGTGGCATTGTAATTGACGGCAGAGGTGGCTCACTGAAAGTCGATCCATCGGCCGCGGAAGATCTCGGACCGGGCAGTCTCGCCACTACATGCTGGCTGAGCCTGGCTAGCTGTGGGCACGCTGCCGCTGTCCGTGATTGTTATCAGACGGATGCGCGCTCAAGAACGGGCCCCACCTGCGTGAAGAAGCCGGCTCAGGAGACGTTCCGTGCCATACTCTACGTGCAGCCATCGCTCTTAGTGCAAAAGACCAGCTGGCTTGTCCTCTCGCTCACATCCTCTCTCGCCAGCTTACCGGTACTCACTGGCCCTACCCCTCGATCTCCCTGCCTCTCGGACCACATCCGTCGCCCCCCTCTCTCTCGCCGCGTTCCCATAAAACCACTTGGCTCCAGTATACTATCGTCCCACCTTGCTCTCTCACCCACCCCTCCCACACACGTGGACGCACCAAGACACTGAGGTGGCGGCTCTCATCCCTTTCTCAATGAATATATTACAAAATATTATATTTTACATATTGATGAAAACATCTGAAAATACCTCTGATAACGAATATTTGGCTCTCTCCCGATTCTTCTCGTGCGGGTAGATTTCAACGCTATTCTCGCGTCTGATTGGTCAAAAACCCGTAAAAGCGCGAGCAAAGGGAGCGAAGGGGGGGGGGGGGTGGAGGGGGCGACGGCACAAAAGACAACCGCGCGCTCGCCCTCGGGCTGGTCAATCTCCAATTTCCTGCGCCGCCGCCACGAGTCCGCAGCTGCCGACGTACTTTCCGGGTCTTTAGACAGGAAGAGGAGCCACCAAGATGCGCGTGTCGGGTCTGTTTCGCATGGCGCTGGTCGCCGCCACAGCCGTCGCGTCCCTCGCAGCGTCCTCGGAGGCCTCGCAGGGCCGCGCGCTTGCGCTGACGGGCGCCACCGCCGTCGTCAGCTCGCTGGCGGCGGGCGTCGACGCGCAGCGCAAGCTGTCGGTCGACTTCATGAGCCGCAGGCTGCACAACGGCCAGAACGACGGCGACGAGACATACGAGGAGGAGGAGATGGACGAGAAGGAGGAGGAGGAGGCCATGGAGGAGGCCCACGAGACGCCGGCCCCGACCAAGAAGCACAAGAAGCACAAGAAGGCGACGGAGGCCCCTGCCGCGCCCGCTGCTACCGAAGCTGCTCCTGCACCGACCACGGCTGCTCCCGTGACGGAGGCGCCCACGCCTGCTCCTTCGAAGAAGCACAAGAAGAAGCACACGCCTGCGCCTGCTACTGAGGAGGACGTTGAGGAGGAGGAGGCTACACCCGCTCCTGCGTCCACCAAGGTGAACGACAAGAAGATCACGGGTGAGAAGAACGAGGGTGTGATCGACGGTTCCTCGGAGGGTAGCGCAGAGATCGACAAGATTGACCTGCGCAACCAGGACGGCTGGGTAAGCGTGTACAACGACCCTCCGCTGCTCGTGATCAAGGCCTCGCTGTACGCGTTTATCTCGTACAACGACACAAACGTGTGCGACACCTTCAACATGACGCTGAACGCTGTGGAGCAGAAGCCCGATGGCAATGGAACGTTCGAGTACCACGTGGTCACGTACATCAACTGCACCAAGAACGGCGAGGACCAGACCCAAGGCCGCTTCATCCTGAACTTCCTGCCTGAGGGCAAGCGCCTGCTGCTGACGGAGTGCGGTCACCGTGAGGAGGGCGAGATCGTCAACTGGCTCAAAATCACCAACGAGGTGCCGGAATGTATGACCCCTGGCCAGCGTAAGAAGTTCCTTGCCCAGCCCATGAAGCACATCCACGCCAGCAACGGTACAACCACGGAGACGGACGCTACCAAGACGGACTTCTTCTCGCGCCTGGAGGACCTGGACGGCAAAGAGGTTGCGATTGCTGGCTCGGCCACTGTCGCGCTGATCGCCGTCATCGTCGTTATCGTCGTGTTCGTCATGCGCAAGCGGAAGGCGCAGCGCGACCTGGAGCGCACGATCGCCGGCGCTAAGGCCGAGCACGCTGTCGAGGACGAGGAGAACGTGCAGACGGAGGTGACGGGCACGAAGGAGCGCAAGGGCCTCATGGACAGCGCCAAGGCCAAGCCGGACGAGGCCGACGTCGAGGAGGGCTCGTTCGTCAACTCGCCGGCCGTGCGGGTCTAGGTGTGCCGATCTGGTCGTGGAAAAGGAAATTATGCGTGAGTGGGAGCCCGCCGCGCGCGCGAGGATGGCTGCAGCGTCCTCGCTGTCAAGTTTTTAGATGATGATGATGGCGATCGGCCTGGCGGGCGGGTGGGCAGCGTAGTGTCTCTCTTTTCTTTTTTCTTCCAACCGAAATGTTGTATATTTCTCTCGCAACGACTTGCCTTGCGCGTTCTCCGCTTGCGGTAGTGGGTCATGCCGTTTTTCATGACGGTGGCTCGTACGATCTCCAAAGCCGATTTGATAGTCACGAGTCGCTGTAGAAGCGCACGGAGCCGTCGTACGAGGCGGTGGCGAGCTGCGGGTGCAGTGGGTTGAAGGCGACGCTCGTGACGACGTCCGTGTGACCCGTGAGCTTCGTGACGCAGCGGCCGGTGCGCATGTCGTACAGATACGCGGCGCGGTCCTCCGAACCGGTAGCCATGTAGCGCATGCACGGGCTGAAGGCAACGCCGAGGGTGTGCACGCGGTTTACGTGCTCTCCGAAGCGCATGACGCAATTGTCGGCGCGCACGTCCCACAGATGCACGGTGCTGTTAGCGGCCGCGCTCGCGAGCAGGTCGTAGAAGTTGGACGGGTGGCTCGTGTAGCATGACGCGCGGGGCAACGCGAGGCTGTGCACGGCCCGTCGCGCGTGGGCGTCGGTGATAACGCGTGTTGTCTTCCCCACACCGGCGTCCACGATGCGCAGCGATCGGTCGGAGCCAGCGACGACCACGACTGGCGACAGAATGGAGCCGTTCACGCACGCGATGCTCGTCACGCTCTGCATGTCGTCAAAGACCCACTGGGCTGCCTTGCGCTTGCGGCTGCGATTCTCGAGTACTTCAATGTCGCTGCGCTGTTGCTTCCGACCAGAAGAAGGCGCTTTGTTGTTGGTAGTTGACGCGCGCGCAAACTGCTCGTCGAGCTCGAACTGGTGAAGACGCACCACATTTCCGCACGCTGATACGACGAACCGGTCCATGTAGAAGAACAATGCATCCGCGATGTCCTGGGCGACGGCCGCCTTCTTGGCGCTGCTTAGCACTGGTGCGGTATTTTGGACGCCCATATTCGCTGTTGCCATTGCTGCTGCAGTCGTCGCGACACTAGAAACTGGAGCAGCGCCGTGGAATGTGAGCGATGGCGTGTCGCTGTCGACGAGCCAGAGGCGTGTGGTCTTATCGCTCGAGGTTGTCGTGAGCATGCGATTGCTGTAGCTCCAGTGGATGGAGCGCACTGCCTGATTGTGACCGGCGAACACGTTGCCCTCTCCGGCGAAGCGGCTGAACGGAAGCTTGCAGATCTGTGCGACCTTGTCGTTACCACTTGTTGCTAGCCATTTGGCATCATGCGAGAACTCGAGCGATAGAATCGCGCCCTGGTGAAGTGTCCGTGGCGGTAGTGCGTGCTTCTCTTGGAACCGGTTGAGCAGACCGCACGAATTCGGGTATTCTTTGAGGTACCCGTCCATTGCCGCGCCAGGTGACCCTGAAGATGGCGTTTGCTGCGTACCGCTGCCGTTCCGTCGCTTATCTTTGACGGCTGGAGCTCTCTTCTTGCCCCCAACCATGATTGGAGCCGGCGTTGCTCCGTAGCCTGATGATTTGATCCGCGTGCGGAATGTAATGGGCTTGTCGAGTGCGCTTTTCTTCGGCGGGGTAGTCGTGGCAATGATCGAAAGCATCGGAAGGTTGAGAACGCTTTCCTTTGGCGGCGGCATGGCTGGTATCACGGATGTTCGGCTGCTGCTGTGGTTGTTGTTGCCGTTGTTGTTGTTCATCCCACCGATGTGACTTGCATTGGCACCCTCGTCAGGTCGTTGACCGCATTCACTTGAAGAGACGGATTCGACAGCTTGGTTGCTGGCAAGCTCTCGTGTTCCAAGCGTCCGGACTTGGATAGTCGTAAAGCATGGCTGGAATGCGCTCAGGATCCCGCAAAACATTTCGCTGCTTCGAGTTGGTTGTCGCGACGGACGGTGAAAGCAGAAGTCCTTGGCAACACACACTGGATCCAGCGTGCGTCCGCTTTCAAAGGCGCGCGGTGCGGCTTGAAAATCGTGCAGCGTCGAAATCTCGAACGAATACGCATTGATCGCGAGCGCGCAACTCGGGAGCCCTGCGACCAGGAACTGCGCATAGTCCAGCAAATCTTGCTCGCCGTGTGCGTTGAACTCCCGGCGTGGTCCAAGTGACTGATCGGACGATGCGCTGCGTACGTTCAGGATTTCAACGTCAACACACAAGTATCGGAGTGCCAACACCGGTGACGACACTTCAACTTGGTCTTGCGTTGTGTCAGGTGCGTCCATGGATATCCGCATCGCACCCAACTTGTTAGTGATGACGGTTGGCTCGTCAGTCTTAATACCAGCTCGCACCCAAGCAGGCAGTGAGCTGTTTGCAGCCTCAGCCCGACGATCGTTTTCCTGAGTGCATGATATAGCATCCTCGTAAGTTGGTAGTTTGGGCTACGCCTGCTACTGTGAACGAAGGAATGCACAGGTCAAACGAGGAATGTTTACCTGCGCCTGGTTGACGGACTTCCGCAAGTAAGCACCCGCATCGAGCGCCACAAGTTGCCGTGCGAACCTGCCGTCGTCTTCAATGGTGAAAATCTTGATGGTACCGTCCGCAAACCCAAAAGCTGCGTCTCCAGTGACGGGGTTCATGGCTATGGACAGAATAGCAAACGCTGAGAGAACCGCCGACTGGAATCGAAGTACCTTTGCTCCCAAATCCCATATCTACCCGAGCCATATCAGTGGACGATGTTAGTTCTTTCGTCCAAGCAGGATTACACCAGAACGATGTAGAATCGACAAACCTTGAACGTCCGATCCTCAGACGCAGTAAACAGAAGGTGGTGGTGGATCGGGTGGAACTCGCATTTTGTCACCTAAAACATTTCGCCAACGCAATTAGCCAGCCATTCTAGATCATGCAGTAATGCATGTATCGAGTAGGTCGCATATAGAGTGTAGAGAGAGAGAATGAACGCGTACCCGTGCTATGTGGGCTTCCAATGTGGCGTACACCTCACGCCGTTCAACTTGTTGCACGGAAACGGTCGTGCCGGTGGCGATGGCGATCATGGCGCCCGTCGCGTCGAAGGCAAGGCAGCTAGGTTCCATCGCCGGGTTCTCCATTAGCATGGACTGGGCCACCCGCCCGTACGCATCGATGTTCCATGCCAGCACACTGTTTCCACACGTACCCATCAAAACGGCGTACCAATACAGCAACTCCCAGGACAGCTCCACCCACCAGTCCCTGGAAGCGGACGCGATCGTAACGCCGGCCGACGGACGAGAGGCATCGAAGAACGCGCGCAGGCTCGTTACGCGGTCCGTGTGTCCATGGAGTTCAATGTCGCCTTCGCCGGCGCCCTCCTCCATCTGCGGCTCCTCGCCAGAGCTGACGCACCAACTCGCCCCCGTCCGACGCACGCGCAGCACCGAACAGTCCGCGTACTGCAGCGCCAGCACCGAGCACGCCGCGCACGTGTCCACCGCCGTCAGCGCCGCCTTGGACCGCCACTGCCACGCGCCCGCCACCTCCATCCCGCCTCGTCTCGGACCTGGAGATTGACTGTGAACTCAATGCGTCCTTTCTTGATCGCGGTTGCCCTTTCCTTCCAAAAGGGAAACTTGTCCATTCGCGTACCTGGTTGGTCGATTATCCGCACCAAATGAGTGGTGATTGGTTGTAAATTTGCTTGATTTCAGCGAATCAGTATCAAGAAAGAGGCACCAAGCAAGCGCCGGGTGTTTTGTGTGTTGCTGCTGCAGTCCATACTGAAATCAAGTGCCGCACGCTGGTCGCACTCCTTTGGTCTACGATTCGGTGGGATGGCGGAAGGCGATGCCAGCGCGGACGGCGCAGCAGATGAATGCGAAATTCAAGCAGTGAACGGCAGGTGCGGTTCTCAAGATGTTGCTAAGGCAGATTGGCTGGCAGCATGCCCACTGACGCGTTGTGGATGACAGCGGAAGTGTTAGCAGCGACGCCGAGCAGGAGGAGGTGCTGATCGTGAGTCGCCGTACCGGCAAACGCTCGATCGAGACGGCGCTCGCGGAGATCGAGATCATAACGCACAACAGATATGTGCAGCGCAAGGAGCGGAAATATACCGAGGTGCACTCTCGTCAGACAGCGGACGAAGCTGTGCCTACGACAACTGACCCAATCGCTCGTTTCGCCCCGTGGTTACAACAGGAAGAGATACCGGTGTGCTCGTGCACTCCACCGGATGATGGCAAGATGGGCTGTCTGGATGGCTGCGTCAACCGCGCAGTGTGTTTGCTATAGCTGAGTATTCCGCCCTGGACGCGAACCACTTGCTAACGAACGATCTTGGTGCTAAACGAACGCTCCAGGCTCTGATCGAGTGTATCCCAGGATACTGTCCTTGCGGCGACAAGTGCGACAACCAGCGGATCCAGCGCGGGAAGATGCCTGCGAACCAGTTGATCGAGTGCGGACGGAAAGGCCTCGGCATGAGACTGCTGGAGAATATTACGGCCGGCACGTTTGTGGGCGAGTACATGGGCGAGATCGTCACGGAGCACGAGTACCATTTGCGCCGACTGGTACGTCAGTGTCCTCTTTTGACTGCTGTTGGAACAATCGCTCATCGAAATGCACGTCGCTATTGCAGCTCTACCACAACGAGAAGCACCGCTACATGATGGTGCTGAGCGGCGGCGAGGTGATTGACGCCACTCGGATGGGCGGTCGAGCGCGATTCATCAACCACAGTTGCGACCCGAACTGCGGCGTTGAGAAGTGGGATGTCAACGGCGAGGAGCGCTGCGCCATCTTCGCGCTGCGTGACATTTTTGCCGGCGAAGAGCTCACATTCGACTACAAGTTCCAGTCGTTCAGCAAGCTGGTGGGTCATTATAGTTATCGGACTGGTTGATTTGTGCCACATGAGCCTAACATGCTGTTCGCATTTACGCAGGAAATCACTGAGTGCCTGTGCGGGTCATCAAATTGCCGTGGCGTCATCGGTGCCAACAATCGCGTGTCGAAGCCCATGCACAAAGCGAGCAACAGGGCATTGGTCTCAGGACAGCCTGACGCTCCCAAAATCTACGATCCAATCACCGGCGGCAAGTACGCCAAGGGCAAGAAGGTAGGTGATGCAATCTCCGTGCCGTTGCCTTGTCTGTGATATTGTGCATACTGACATGATGCCGCTTGCGCGTTGTATCGTCCAGGCTGCTGACAACCTCATCAATCGCATGGCTCGCCAGCGCCTCCTTAGCCAGGGCGAGGTGCTTTTCTTGCGCAAGTCGCGCGTGCTGCTTCGGCGCAATCTCGAGCGGAACGTGGGGTTGGACTTCCCACTGCTGCACCTGCAGCAGTACTTCATGTCGGAGCCGCATGGCCTGCTAGAGCATGTGCCACCGGTGCTGCGGCTTCGGGATCTGCCAGGGTACCCCGCCAAACCGGCCATACCGCCTGTAGAATCGCGACGCAAGCGGCTAGAGGAGCTGCTCAGGATGCTGCAGCGTAGACGCCCTCCTCCCCGCCCGAGTATTTAAGACGATCACCCACAGAACCATCGCGGACGCTGCTGCTGCTAGTGAGCCCGCGTATTGCATTGGGCAAAGCGATTGATTGAGAATCAAGTTGCAGGTGCTACCACGGGCCATGAACACGCTCAGTACTGGTCGGAGTCCGTGATTCAGGGCAAAGGGGTATTTTGAGGGTAGTAGTAGCCAATCAAACGACAAGGATTTGTAAACACGATTTTCGCTCTAGGTGTCCGAGATCTGTGGGTGGTTCGACACCATCAGAATTCGTAGCCGGAGGAATAAAAATGAGGCTAAAACGCCAAAAACGAAGGAATTTCGGCAAAAGGGAGAGAGGTACGCGTATCATGCTTCCAGCCAATCAACGCACGCGGTTGGTCAGTAATCGTCATACCACTGGGTAAAAATCATTCAAACTAGCGAATTTTATCCAATAAAAATGCAAATTCGGGGAGAGCGGGGCGGGACTCGCGGTTCAGGGGAGTGAGGGAAAAGGGGGGGGGGGGGGCGACAGCCAAACAAGAAACTGGTCAGCCACTTTCCCCAGTTTTGTTCACCATCGCCGCCGTCGGAAGGCAAGAAGAGCCTGGTCGCCTGCCTGCCAGCGCCTCTGTCCCTGGACGAGCGACGCGACTCGAAGTTCCCGGAAGGACCCCACGCGACGCAGCTTCGTCTCCTCTACGCGTCGGTGTCTCATTATCTCTCTATCTCCCCGTTGGGCCCGAGGAATCAGCCGGAAACTCGACGGTCGACATGGCGGAAGACGCACTGGTCAAGAAGAGCGGCGGCACCTTCCTGCACGCCAGCAGTGGCATTAAGTGCGGCGACGACGCGTCCTGCCAGTGCCAGCCATCAGCTGCCGAGGCGCGCGAGTTCCGCAAGGTACGTAGCGCGTTTAGATGGTACTGAAAAACGCGACGAGGCATTGACGCGGTGTGTGTTCCAGCGCTGGCTGCTGCTGACGGAGCACGAGCGCACGGCCTCGCTGCGCGGAGACGCATCGCAGTTTCTGCAGACGGTAAACGACCTGCTCCCGTGCCTCGGCTGCCGCAACAGCACTGAGGCGCTGTTCTACAAGCTCTCGGACGGCGCGCTGGCGAGTTCGGCGTCGCGATTAACATCTTCTAGCCATCACCACCGCCAGTCGAGCGCGCTCATGCCGCTTCCTCCCGTCGTCAGTCGATCGGGCATCGTCTTTGACGCGCACGACCGCCACTTCAGCCTCAACGACGCGTACCTGTCCAACTCGGATGCGTGCATCTCGCTGTTCCTGCACCAGGAGAGGTGGGCGAACACGTCGCTCGCGAAATCGCTGGCGATGACGACCAAGGGGAGCAGCAAGGGCGCAGTGAGCAGTGCACGTGCGCGGTGTCTGTTGCACTCGCAGCGCGCGCGCGGCCGACCACGACCCGCAGCGTTCGAGGCGCTTTGGCGCAAGCTTCCGGAGGAGCACCAGCGGCATCTCGCGCACATTGACTCGGACCAATTCCTCACAGACCTCGAGGCGTACCTGCGCCGACACCGGTTTTGCTGTCGGTGCAAGGAGAAGGTGCTCGAAGCGTACGATCTGCTGCTGGGATCGAGCTGTAGCGAAGACGACTGCGAGGATTGTGGCTTCGACTGCCTTGACAAGCACCACGACCAATCGCCGCTTCACCCGGGGGACTACGGCGACGACCTTCACTTCACGTCCTACCTGTTTGACGAGCTCGCATATTCGCGCGCCACGAGCCAAATTATCGTGCCGTGCAATCTCGAGTTCCTATCGCAGTTGATGGCGCGAGCGGACCAAGAAGTTGTCGGCGACTGGGGCGATCGGCACGCGCGCACGATCTCGGAGGCGCAGGACGAGGTGCTTATTTGCCTGGGCATGGTTATTTGGGACAAACTGCAGGCGCTGTGGACTAAATCGCGAGCTGAGCAGCGCGCAGAGGAGCTGCTGGTCCATTGCGCAGTCTCCACGCTGCGTCGAAACTTTGACGTTGCAGTTGAGGCGCTGCACGGAAAGGAGATGATGGAGCAATTGCTGGCGGAGGAAGACGATGAGTCGCGACGACTTGCGAAGAAGAAGGAGAAGCGAAAGGAGAAGAAGAAGAAGCGCAAGACGGCAACCAAACTCAAGCAGCAGAGCGAACGGTCCGAGTCGGAGAAGAGCTTCGACAACTCGTCCAGTAAGCAAATGGCAAAGAAAACCAAGCAACGCCCCGGATCCAATGGCAAGCTGACGGCCAGTGGAGCAACGACGCCGACCAAGTCACGCGCTTCATCCCACGAGCCGTCCGTAACGTCACCGTCGCCTACCAACTCCATCAGTAGCCAGGGCGACGACGACGATGACGATGATGACGATGACGTCGAGAACGACCGGGACATCAACAACCAGCGCGAGTCGTCGGGAGCTCGGCACCGGAATGCGTTTGGCTTCACCAAGCACCATTGTACCTCGACCTGCGACGAGCCGTGCTTGTTCAGCTCGCTGTCGTTCGATGAGCACATGGAGTGGCGACTGCTGTCGTCCATGGGCTGGGACCCGTCGAGTCAGTACAACTCGGCGAACCCGGAGCTGGACGTGGACACGGACGACGAGCATCACGGCATCCCGGAGGACGAGATCCGCTTCTGGAAGCAGAACCACTCGACGATGGTGCGGCGGCGGCTGGCTCAGCGCCAGAAGCTCCAGCAGCGCTTCGACGAGTTCGTGCTGCGAACGAACGCGTCGTAACGGGAGCAAGTCACGTCTTGTGAGATCGATGGCGGTGCGATTGCCAGGTTTTATGGATCAAAAATGGCAGGAAACAATAGCACGCGGTTTACCATTTTGTGGGACAGACTGGTTGTTGTCAAGTGTCGTTCGTTTCAACTGAAAGCCATATTTACATGGAAACACGCTGGCACATCAGCGTCAAGTAGATAGGAATACAAAGCGATGGATGAGCTAACAGGAGTCCTAGCGTTGTGGTCACGGCCAGACCGTCGCGAGCTCCTTCTCCAAGGACAGGATGGCATGCTCCATCGTCTCCTTGTGGTTTGTACATGCCACGAGCGCGTTTGCCACCTGGTGCCTGTTCTTCTCAATCAGACCCGTGTACGAGCTCGACATCACCGCGTATCTGGTCAAGCACACGATCACAAACTAACGTCAGTATCCGCTCACCAAGTTCACAGTCGTGATCGTTCCCCACGCCACGTACTTCTTCTCGGCGTCTTCGAGCTGCTGCAGCGCCTGCGTCTGCTGCAGCGCTGTGTCCTTATCATCGCGGATCGCCTGGATCTCCATCTCCACCTCCTCCGTCTCGGCGGCTTTCTTCCGGATGGCGGCGTCGACGGTATCACGATTCCTTTGGATGTTGCCCTCGATTTTTCGAGCCAGGGACGCCGCCTTCTGCTCGCTCTGCTCTTCAGCACTTAGCCTTTCGCGACAGCGCTGCACCTGATCTTCCAGCTCCAGCACATCGTCGAGCGCTTTGCTTCGTCGCTCCCCGCGGTTCTTCCGAAAATTGACCAGAGCCGTCCTAACGTTGTTTTTGAGGTGAGCCGTCAAGGCAATCGCTGCTTCCACACCACCAGTGTGGGCGTCGATCTCGATCTCATAGTCGAAACCGTACGCATGCTTGGCAGACACGGGCAGCAGCTTCATCTGGGTCGCAGCGTCTGTGTACTTCTGCACGAGGTTCTCCACCTGAACACAATCGAAAAGCACATTTGGATGAGCCATTTCATCGCGAACAGCACGCTATCGACCCCTGTTCGCCTGGCCAACGTACATTGTCCATCTGCTCGGCAATGTGCCTCTCCTCCCGCCAAATGTTGTTCTGCGTCTCCTTTTGTCGCTCGGTGACCAACGTGATCTGCTCACTCAGCCGCACGCGCTCCTTGGCCATCTGGTCGATATCATCTGCCTTGATCTCCTGTTGATCGATGCGCTTTTCCAGTTCCGCAATCTGCGCGTTCCGCTCGTCAAGCACACTCTCTGCACGTATACCACGAGTGAGTCAGTCAGTGAGACGAACCGTCGAGAACAGCAACGTCAGCGGACCGATCACTTACGAAGTTTGTTGATCTCCGCCATTCGCTTGTCAATCCTTTCTTGCATCATTGTCTTGCCGTTGTTGATTTGCGCCAGATATCCGCGAAACTTGTGGAGATCGTCTTGGCAATCGATCTTCTTATTTCGAAGCGCTGGCAGTGACGCCTGACACCACGCAAGCAACAGACAACATCAGCTACGATGCGAGTCCGGGCATGTGACCAAGCACAGCCTTACCTTGGTCTCTTTGGCCTTTTGGATTCGCTGCTTGAGCTCCTGCTGCTGCCTCTCCAGCTCCATAGATTGCTCTGCGATCAATCGGTTCTGCTCCTCTGTTCGCAAACAACATGATCGCAACTGTCAGCAATATGATGGTTCATATCCAGCACGAAGGAGGACCGTCTTGCAACTCACCAAGCTTGGCGGCCTCCTCCTTCTCGAGCAAGTTGTACTGGTCGTCGTCGCCAGCGAGGAACACTTGGTACGCCGTGCCAAGGTACTCGAAGAACGCCTTGTCGGCATTCTCTTCCTCCTCCTCCTCGGCCGAGTAGACGGGCTGCTGGATCATTTCGTCGTACTACAGTAGACCAGCACAAGCACCAACAGCGGACATGTCAGCATCACGGTGCCCTAAACGTAGGCATCTGCACGAGGAAGACGTACGCTGAGGAGCTCGATGAGCCACGTCATGGACCCCAACAGGTGTGGCCACGTGTGCGGCGTACCGACCGCGCTGAGTGTCGACTTGGAGAGTGTGAACGGGTAGCGCAGGCTGCGCATCTGTGCGGCGACGTCGTCCTCGAACTTGGGCCCGAACTCGAAGCTCGGATCGATTAGCCGGAAGAGGAACAGGTACATGTTGTACACGTCCTTCCTGGACGGCCCGCGCAGGTTCTTCTGCAGCAGCGGGTGGTCGTACCCGCGCTCGACGAGGAACTCGCTCAGGTCCTTGATGGACTTGGCAATGAACGCCTTGTCCGCGAGCGGGCGCGGGTCCACGATGCGGGCGCCGGGGCCGCCGCGGGACGACATGGACGCCCGACCGCCGTACGCGCTGCTGCGTCTGCCGCCGCTGCCCACCGATGCCCGCGAGATGGAGCTGCGCGGCGGCGCAGGGGGCGGCCGCGCCGCCGTCGACACGCGGCGGGAGGTGGCGCCGCCTAGCGGGCCGATGGACTGGCGCCCCGCCGTCTTGGCCGGCCCGAGCGACATGCGCGCCGACGGGCCTGCGCCGGCGCCAGCAGCGGCCGCCGGGCGCGTGTTGAGCTGCGAGGAAGAGATGGGGCCGAGCGTCGTGCGCCGCATCTCGGCAACGGAGCAAGGCGCTGCTTGTAGTCGGGAAAGGGCAGGGGATATGCACGAAGGCTATCAGTCAGTCACTCGCGCGGGTGGGTTCTCTTGTGTGGCTTTGTGTTCTTCCTCTTTGGAAAGGGGAGCGGAGTTAATTTGAAAATTGAAATTTTCAACAGCTCTCGATTTGAAAATTAAGCGCGTGGACCACACGACGCAGTGTCGAAAATGGTGTTTTCGACAACGCGAACTTTGCAAGCTGGATAGATAAGTACGAATTTCAAAACTAATAAATATCAATCACGTTTATAAAATTTTGATGTCGGTATTAATTGTGGGCGTCCGAACCAGCTCTTTTCCTTTTGCGGCGGAAAGAACGCGATGTGGGCCCAGCTGTTACTGGCGGCGGTGCTGGTCAACTGTTTGGTGGCACGAGCCGATCCTGGGTTGTGCCTCCGCGAATCCCGACAGGGCTCGGCCAGCGCTCGCGCATGCGTCTGCTCTACATGAGGGCGGCTCAGCCGTTTACGCTGCCGCCTTGGCTGATTGAGTCACGATTCGATCAAACTCACATGATGCAACCTCTCCATCCCTCAAGGGCCTCGCCCGCACCGTCAGACCTTTCCTTCAAGGAAAGCTAATCCTTGTAATGGTATCACTTGTGTTGTTGGTGCTGGCCGATATCCTTTACGCTCGCGGCCTGATACAGAACAGTGTGTACCATTTGTATGAGCACAGCGGACCGTAGAGGCCGCCAGGTGACACATACTGGGCTGTACCACAGTGGCAGCGCTATGCCGGACGCCCGGACTGATCAGCTCTATCGGTGAGTGCATCTCGTCTCATTCTCGATATCGAGTGGGGCGTCAAGAGCTCCGGGAGAAGTAGTTACACCCGCGACGGATTTCGTGACGTACAGAAATCCGTAACTCGCGTGGAGCGCTGACTAACCGGCCGAAAGCGTGAGGATCGGAGCTGCACGGCATCGTCTGCGTGAGTTGAACGCGCGCCCGCAGCTCGAGAGCGGTGCTCACATACATTTCAACGGGCGAAGAGCTCAGTTGGTGTGCGCCTCCTTGGCTCCACCGCCATAGTAGAGAATTCAGGACGCGGGGGAGATGACGTCAGCAGACAGGAGACCAGCACTACGGTCGGCGGCGACGAATACGGAACCAGAACAGGACACATGGACGCTCAAGAGGCAGCGCCGGGCGCAGGAGAGCGCCACCGACGGCTCGAACGACGCAGTGGAGGGCGAGGCCACGACGGCCATCGACTGGACGTATCTCACAGGCGCGAACGAGACGGCCGCCGACGGCTTCGGGATCGTGCACGTCAGCTCCAACGACACAGACGAGTGGCAGGACGTCTTCCCCAATGGTTCAACCGTCAAGATCGTGTACGTGAGTGGGTCCGGCTCAACCGACACGATCGTGATCGTCCCGGACGACGACCAAGAGTCCGCGAGCGACTCGGCATCGGCGTCGGAGCAGGACAGCACATCCGCGTCATTGAATGCGACAGTGAACCCCGTATACGCGCTTCCGATGGAGGGGTCGAGCGGCAGCTCCTCCGCCGGCTCCACGTCCGAGGAGGCGGCGTCCGGCCCCATGTCGACGGCGCTGACGTACTCGATCGTGTTCGCGTTGGTCGCGGTGGTCGTGGTCATCGCCGGCGTCTTCTTCGCGCGCCGGTACACGGCCAAGCGCACGAGAGAGCGCAACAACGGGCGCGCACGGACGTACGACCTGTCCACCATGTTCCAGGCCACGCGCCCGCGCCGGCGCACATCGTCCCCGAGCATCCTGGGCGACACGATGGCGAGCTGGCGGCAGCAGCGGTCCACCGACAGCCAGAGCAGCCCGCTACGGCCGACCACCATCCTGGCCGACTCAGAGACGCTCGGGCCCCTGCGCCCCACCGTGACCCTCACGCCGCTTCACCGCACCGACCGCCTGGCGCACGCCACGCATGAAGCCAACCGCCTGCGCGCCAGCACCGCGCCCATCGTGCTCTACGAGACGTGACTCCATAGATTCAAACTTGGTGTTTGTATGTGGTAAATGTGTGCAGCAGCTAATTATGCGTCACTAACGCGAAAGAGTGCGTTGCAGCCATTTGTACCAATTGTGTGGTGCGCTTGTACCAATAACGACAAAACGTACCTGATGAATGGTACATAGAGCTGCTCGCGGGCTGGCACCACTTGGGGTTCTGCTGGTTGGCGGCGCGGCATTTGCTTGTCATCGGCACCGGCCGCCGCTCTTCCGACGGCCGCAGCGCGCGTTTACCTCCTCCAGGGCGCCCCAGGACCGAACACAGCGATGGTGCGACGAGCAGGCGGCGCGCAGTACTCAGTCGCGGAGTTGGTGGCCAAGGCGGAGGCGCTGGTGGACCAGTGCCAGCCCGAGCTGGCCGTGCAGTTCTACGAGAAGGCGCTCAAGCAGGAACCGGCCAACACGGCGCTGCTGGACGCCGTGGGCGAACTCTCGACGGAGCTGGACAACCCGGAGCGCGCACTGCAAGTCTTCCAGCAGAGCGCCTCCATCTCGCCGGCGCAGAACCCGAGCAAGTGGTTCTACTTGTCGCAGCTCGTCACGGGCGAGGAGGCCGAGAAGTACGCGACGCAGGGCGTGCAGTACCTCAAGCAAGAGCTCGAGCGCGTCGCGGACCAGGCCTCGGACGAGGCGATGGTGCTGAAAAAGCAGATCTGCGACGCCTACTGCGCGCTCGGGGAGCTGTACATGACGGACCTGTGCGACCACGACCAGGCCGAGGCGCGGTGCGAGGCGTACTTCACCGAGGCCATGAAGTTCGATGTCGGCCTACCCGAGCCGACGCAGGCACTCGCCAACCTGCGACTGACGCAGCAGCGCAAGGATGAGGCCCTGGCGCTGCTCGAGGAGACCTACCGCCGCCTGAACGAGAACTGCGACGAGCACAGCCTGCCGCCGCTCGAGTTCCGCATCTTCACGGGCAAGCTGCTCATCGAGGTCGAGCAGTACGAGGCCGCCAGCGACGTGCTCGAGGGCGTCATGCAGGAGGACGACGAGAACGCCGAGCTCTGGTTCCTCGTCGGCACGTGCTACCGCGCGATGGACGACCTGGCGAACGCGCTCGAGTTCTTCGAGAAGTGCGGCGAGATGCTGACCAAGCTCAAGCGCGACCTGCGCGACGAGTTCCACCTCGACGAACAGCTCGAGAGCGTCGAGCAGACCGTCGCGGAGATCCGAGCGACCATCGCCAGTCGCCCCGCGGACGAGGACGACGATGAAGACGACGAGGATGACACGGGCAACGATGACGAGCGGCGCGGCACAGACGAAGATGTCGACATGGAAGACTGAGCGAGAGAGAACGTGTAATTATGGGCAAGAAGAAGAGCAGAGAAGAGGTCGGCCGTTAGGTTGGAACGGAAAAACACATCAAGATGAGCAAGAGGCGTCGACGATAAACCGTAGAGAAAGGGATAGGTTTTTGTTTTTGTTGTGTTGGTCGGTGCCATTGTCCTATGGGCCATCTCTTTCCCTCTTCAGCCTCCATCATCTCGTCGCTTACGTCTCCATGCGCTTCGCCACACACATCGACGGTGGCGGGAGCGGCACGCACAGGACCTTGCCGACGCCGACGCCAAGCACGACGTGCCTCTCGTCTGGAGCAACCGCCTGTGCGGTGATGCGCTCCTTGACTCGCTCGCCTTCCCGAGCTGGAGTCGACTTCTCGGTCGCGTCCAGTAGGACCTGTTGATCTCGCAGTGTAAACGCCGACATGGTGAGCGCGACCTCGCCGTTGCTGGCTACGACGCGCGACGACCGCGCGCAGACGTCCAGGAACGTCATGGGCCTCATGTTGGCCAGCTCAAGCCTCGCCAGCAACACGCCGTTCAGGTGGAAGGAGTACAACACTGGCACCTCAGAGCTTACGGACTGGACAATCACGTGACCAACACTCGAGAGTGCGACCGCCGTGACTCCAGGCGCTACTCCGCCCTTCCCCACATCAAACTGGCGCAGGATCCCACCGTCATCGAGGCTGTGGGCGAGGCACTCGTTGGCTGCCGAGCCGCTCACACAGACGCCGAGCTCCTCGGACACGACAACGCAGTTGACGCGCGCGCGGTGGCCGAGAAGTACCTGGTCGGCCGCGTAGTCGTTGCTGAGAACAGGTTTAGATGCGGACGATGACATCGGGGATGACGGCAAGGACACAGACGAAGCTGACGTCGAGGCAGCCACAGCCCCGATGGCGCTCCGCTTGAACAGCTTGATGGTGTCCATCAGCGTCGAGTTCGAGTGCGCGACCTTCCAGACTGACAGCGTGCCGTCTGCACTGCCCAACGCCAGCAGAGTGCCCTGGTGACTCGTGCCAAGACACGTGACGACCGAGCTGTGCTGCAGTAGGCGGTAGAGCAGAGATCCGTCCGCTGCCGAGTGGAAACGCGCTGAAAAATCGTGGTGCCCCACCGAACATAGCACAGTGCCGGCACTCAGGAACGCAACGCAGCGCGAGAGGCTCAGCCTGTCTGCACTGTTTTCTAGAAGCCGCTTGTCGCCCAGTGCGCGATGGCTCTTGCGATCCTGAAGCTCGACGAAGTCACTCAGCGGGAGCTGGTCAGTCAGCGAGTTCGAACTTGTGCTCGTCCCAGCGCTCGCACTCGTCGGCGAGGTCACCGGTGTGGATGAGGCCTTGTTGTTATTATGAGACGATGTCTTGAAGACGCTTGCAGTAGCACGAGTAGCCGACGCGGAGAGCTCGTTGAAGAATGGAGAGCTCTGGAAGTGGTTGTGATGCTGATGCTGCTCGCGTTGATGCTGCGTGTGGTGATGGTGCACTTTCGTGGGCTTCGCGCCGTACCGATGCGTCGACAGCATTCCGTTACTGTCAAGACACAACAGTGTCGAAGTGCCTGGCACCATTGTCACCTGCACGATGGGTGCTTCGTGCGGAACAAGCAGCTGCGTCATTCCAAAGCACTGCGTACGGTCCTCCGTCGTGACAAACCCCTCCATTGCCTCCGTTTCGTGCCCACTCGAGCCGGTACCACTTGGAATCCATGGCGCCACTGGATGGCGACGAGGGTGTGGGTCGCGCAGTACCTGCGTGGGCGTCTGACCAAAGTGCGCGATCTGTGCCCGCATGGACGACTTGATCACGGGGTCAGAGATCGAGTCAATGTCGACCATGCCCTCGTACGTGAGGTAGAAGAAGACGTTGTTGGCAGCTACTGCAGCTGGTCCACGCTGCTTGGCACCGAACACGAGATCGATCCATTCGTGGATGTGCGTCGACACGTACTCGCTCTCGAGCGCAAACAGGTTCTTGAGTACGAAGTTCTCGGGTGAGCTTGCCCACGGAGGCAGCACCACGTCACCGATGGGCACGCCGTTCTGCTTGACGCCCAGATCCAGTCGGTTGCGGTTCTTCAGGAACTCAGGCAGGTAGAACCACTCAGGCGTGAGCTCCTTGAGATCCGTGAAGTCCGTGAGGCAGTTGCGCCAAGTCTCAGCGACGCAGTGGAACAATCGATCTGCGTGGTCGAACTTGCCGCCTTGAACCGCCAGCGCGTACGACGTGAAGGGCTCCAACCGAATCAGGTAGTACAACACTGCCCCAATATTCGAGTAGTGCGTGCCGTACCTGTTAGAAATCGTACAAATATGTTAGGTACGAGTTCGATAAGGTATATGCAAGCGTGCGATGCCACTTACATGAACTTGGGAATGTCCGGGTCATCGAACGCTTCGTATCGGTCCAAAAAGGACTTGAGACGTGTCGGTTCAAGCGCTCCCATGGGCTTGGACAAGTCGCGGTACGTCGAGCGGCGAGACAAGTCAAGTGTGCTCGACTCATAGTCAGCGATGACCCACGGAAAGACAGGATACTGCGTCAGGTCGTTGTACGTGCGACCAGCGATCGTGTTGAGCCACATCAGGTACTCGAACGTTGAGATCTCGTGGTTCACCCAGCGCGCGCTCATGTTCGAGTTGCGGAAGATGCTGCTCGGGTGCCGCAGTCGTCGAACAGCTGGGTCGCGCTTCAATAGTAGCGGCCTGCGTGCCATGAGCGCCTCGTGGAACGGGGCCACATCGCCCGCAGCGAAGTTAAAGAAGTAGTTCTTGCGCGTTGACTGGATAAAAATCTCGAGCGCCGTGGGCTTCAGCAGGTATCGCCGACGATGCAGTCCACAAATGTCGTCAATGCGCCAGCGCCGGTTCTTGAACAGGAATCGCCACGGCTTGTCGATGGGGGCAGATCCCTTGCGTTCAACGACGACGACGTCATGCTCGTCGACGACTCTCTCTGCGATGAAACCAAACTGCGAGTCTGAGAGCAGCAATCGACCTTCGACAACGTGCATGTAGCGAACGAGCTTTGTTCGGAACTCCATCTCGCGCTTCGAACGCGCAGCGGAGCCAGTAGCGTTCGTCGGAGTGAGGGGCGGACGGGAGGAGACAATCGATTTCTCTAGCTGGGTAGGCTTCAGACTTGACAACTGATCCTTTGGTGACGACGACAGTTTGCCGGATCGAGCTGCTGCATTCGTGTTGTTGATGCTGCCAGCCAGCGAGTCTGGGAAAGTCTCCGATTCGGTTGGCGCGGTGTTGAGGGATCCGTGAGGAGATGACGCAGCGTTACTCTCCATTATAATGGACACTTCTTGAATGAGCGACTGCGCCTCCTCTGACAACGCGTCTTTAGCCGTATACAGCGAGTCGACACCGTACTCGACAGCATCTTTCGCGTCTTTTGCCGCTTTGTGGACGAACCCAGCCATGCCTCCGACTGCGCTCAGTACGCTGGCGCCAAACGAATACGGCGACGACGCAATCGACTTGAGGGATGACGCTGTCGACGCTGGTGGTGACGATATACTCGGCACTGGGATAGGAATCGGCTGTGACACGCTGGCAGGAAGAGGTTCAAGTGAAGCCGCTGGAGCTTCACCGGCAGCAGTGTCTACTGGTGCAGGATCGCTGCTGGATTCGGCAATAAAGTCGTCCACAGTTCTCGGAAGCAGCATGCTTTCGCTCGCTTCAACACAAGTCTCCTCCATGGACGGTGCTTCTTCTTCTACATCGTAAAAGTTTCTCGCGTAGTCGTCGTCCCGCAACTCGTTTTCTAGCTCATCCCGATCATCATCATCGGCTCCGTCAAGCTCATCGTCCGAGAAGCCATCGCTCATCGGTGAGCCCTGGACGTCGACGTTAGAGGACGACCGAATGATGGCAGCTCGCATCTGTGCGTCCGCCAGGAAATCACTATAGTCGGAGTCTGCGTCGCTACGCCAGCTCTTTTCGAGATCGCCGCCATTGCGATCCAACGATCCCCGCAAACGCCGACCCATCAGCTTGCCGCTACCTCGGCTCTCCGTGTCCAGGAAACCCGAGCCAGCGCATTCGCAGCTCAGATTCCTTATCCGATAGTTTTGCGGGACCTCCTTCAGCCGCAATCGCATGCGGAACCCATTTTCCCGGGAGCTGACCTTCAGAAGAGGTCCTGTGTCCACGCTGGCCTCGTTGATCTCCTTGGTTTCATCAAGCGTCGCTATTCCTCCACTAGCTTTAACAGCATCATTGTCAGCATCCGACGACCCAAACTCACCTCTGGGACCTTCTTCTCTCCGGAGCGACGCGTTCTGCATACTCGAGCGAGTGATCAGTTTGTGAATACTGCTTGCAAACTTGTCGACATCCAGCTTCAACTGCACAATCCGCGGCTCTTCATCTGCCTCGTCACGCGACTGCTTTGCAGCCGCAGCTGCGTCGGACCGGTCGAGAATCTCTTTCCAAAGCACTTCACTTGCGCACAGCTCATTGCCAAGCGTCTCCGCCTGGATGGTTGCGTGCTTTCGGATCAGGAACGGGTTGAACTCCAGACTGCAGTGCTCCATGGTGTACACCCACCGGTGTAGGAACTCTGAACGGGATGACACAACGGGCGATCCACTCCCGCCGACATTGCTTGTGTACTGCGAGTCCCAGTGGAGGCGCCAAAGTGTCACCAGTTCTTGGATCTGCGAAATTTCACGGAAGAACTCCACGTCGGTTGACGCTATGATCTGCAGCGCCTTGACCAGTTCATCAGTGCTTTCGTTGTCGTGTGTTTGGAGCGCACTGACGGACAGCCCAACCATGACGCAGATCAGCAGCCGAACGGTCTCAGTGCTGGCGAACTCGACTTTGAGTTGTTTGTCCAAGACAACAAAGCTCGTATCAATCGCGGCCAAATGAGCTCTGTACCTCGCATCCACAGCCACTTCAGACGGTTCCACAGTGCCCGACGACGAGAGTGAGCCACTGGAGTTACTAGTGGCAATGCTTGCCGCGCTCCCTGTCATAGTGCTTGATACGTGAATGCTCGATCTTGGGGTTGATGTCGACCCCGAATTCGCTGCCGACCGCATGCTTGACGAGGCCCTTGACGACAGCAGCCCCAGTACTGGCAGACTTCGGAGATGTGATGCCGGTACGAGGTTTAAATGCGTCAGCAGCTTGGCAAAGGCGCTGACAAGATCCCACGCGTGTTCCTGTGAGGAAAGGTCCGCAAATCGGAGATGCTTCACAGCGCACTGAAGCGCCAGCTCGCGCGCTTGGGCGTGGGTCGCGACCACACTGCAAAATAGCTGCGTCTCTTCCAATTGTACGTCGGGCCCGTAGTCTGTGTTGAACACCAGATGCGCCGCCATGTCGTCCCACCTGATCTCATCCAGATGAGAGGCGACGGCCTGCCACATATCAAACGCGTGCCGCGTGAAGATTTGCTGCTGCGCGCTCGACAGCGCTGCTTCGTGAATGCCAAGCTTGATCCCGATAGTGGTCGCCATCACGCCGCTTTGAGAGACGATGGCGGCCACCTGGCTCAGGTTTTCCCACGCAATGCTCTCAAAGTTGCTCGTCGGGACAGTTCGGAGAGCGATGCGCTGCAACGACTGCTCGCAAACGGCTGCGACCAAACTGCACAGATCCGACGGACGCTTGCAATGATAGTAGAACAGCTCCAGCACGTGCATCCACCCATTTCGCACGTTGAGAATGCTGTAGATGATCACGTCGACGATCAACTGATTCGCCAGTTTGGCGATCACGACCGGCGAGCGCTGTGGGAAGCGGTTCATCACCATGCCCATGATCGCCCGGGCGACAGCGGCGCTCTTTGGCTGTTGAATATGGTTTTGAAGCACGCTCAGCGCGAAATCGCACCCTCGGACGTCTCCACTCGCGGCAATGGATTGAAGAGCGTCGAGCTTGACGCTAACTGGCGCGTTATCATCGCTCAGTGCGATGCACGCCTCGTTCAACCGCTGTGCCTCGTCTTCAGAGTTGGCGGCTACAGGCAATGCCATTTGATCCTTGGTGTTGACAGCAGCATGGTGCAGCTGCAGCTGCTGCTGCTCACTTGCACGGAGGGAGATAGCGCGTAGACGGCTCAGCCAGGGTGGCCACGACCGGATCGCTTCCTTCACGGTGTCACTCACGGTCGGGGAAAGCAACAACAGTTTTATCTCCGCAAGGATCTGCAACTGTGTCAGCGGCTCGGCGTTGTGAATCAAGCCGAGTAGGAGCGAAGGAATGAACTCGAGTCGAGTTATTGTAACTGCTCTGGGTGCAAGAGCCAAGCCACTTGCGCTTGTGGTACTGACGTCTTGATCGCTCGCTCGCCGTCCAATCACAACATTGAGCAGCAAATCCGTCGTCTGGGATGTCAACGCGTGTGCTTGCAGAGCAGAGTAGAGCATCAGTACATCCCTTCGTCGAAGCAACACCTTGTCTGAGGTGTAGGACTCAAAGAAACGGAGCGCCGCCATCCGGACAGAATCAATCGCGGACAGCATGGGCCTCCAGATCACTCGCAGAGTCCCCTTCGAAACTCTACAGATCGCACTGGTCAGCTGTTGGCGCGTCAACGGTGCTGCAGATTGCGCCCCGCCTCTGGGTGGCTCCGAGTTCAAGACCTGGGTCAAGTAGTTCAGAATTTCTTCGACATCAGCACAATCGTTCGGGGCGCCTCCTCCACTGCCGCTGCGTCGACAGATATGCGCGAACAACTGCTCCCAATTGTTGATCGAGGTCGGCGTCGATGCCGAGGACGCTAGCAGACGTCCAATCAAGTTATGCATGATGAGGACGCGCAGATGCTTGAGCTGATACACGTCCATCTGGGCAGTCGTGACTTGCGCGCCGTCCGCAGATTCGCGAACTAGGTACACCTGGACGATTAGGTTGCAGAAAAAGTCAACGTCGACGTCCGCTGTTCGTTCGAAGCCATCAAGCCACATCGCATTTTGTGCTGTGTAGACTCCATTCGCAGCACCGGCAGCTGCGCTCCCATGACGTATCTTGTGATCTTGGATGAGCTGTAAGTACTTCGGTAGCACCTCGTCCAGCAACTTCACTTGCGTCTCAAACGGCGACAGGAACCAGTTCGGATTGAAGAACAGCAGCCGATGGATATAATCGCTCAGCAGTGCATCGTCTTTCTCGAAGGTCCCAACGAGTGCTTCAATGATGCACACGATACTCTCGAGCAGATCGACAGACAAGTAACTTGGCGAAATCGACTGCAGCACAAACTCGACCACCTTGGCACCTTGGAGACGAACAAAGTGCGCGCGGCACTCAATACTGCAGCGCAACGCCGTGCCCACAAACGCCAGTAGGTCCGATATCTCTTCCATGCAGAACTCCGTCTTCGGGTGGAAGTCGGCCATCTCTGGGATTTGGTCGAGTAGTAGCAACAGAAAGCACGCGCACCCTCCAATTGAGTCCAGCGCCTGCACGAAGTTTTGTGTGACGTAAGTTCGAGTCCCTGGCTCGAGCCAGCCATGACATTCGTTGCCGCTGACGTCGTGGCAAATTCGGCGGTCGAGGTCGCAGTTCCGGGCATCGTACGAGAAGATGAACTTGGATTTGTCTGTCATACCGGCGTTCTCAGCAGCGACTGAGCTCAAGTCACTCTTCCAGTGCGCCAGCCAGTGCAGCTTCTGCACCTCTGCTTCGCTAAGCGGGAGTCCAAAAAGCGTCGGGCTCCACAGTTTGCCTTGGATACCGGGAGTCGATGGCATGACACCGACACTGTTCTGACCGCCAGCCAAGTTCGCTGGGTCGGGATACGCCAGGTTTCCGTTGAAGACTGGTTTCCCGTCGACGAACACGGTCACCTTGTCCTTGAAGACCATTTTCTTGGCGTGAACTACACACAGGTGGACCCACGCGTTCACCATCCGCGCCCGCCACTCTGAGAACGGAACGTCGACCTGCTGACAAGCTGTTTGCCCTGTATGCGTCTTGATTACCAACGTGTTGCCGTCCAGGAGCGCTGACACGCCGTGGCCATTCTGCCCACGAAAACTGTATAACGCTACCGCTGGAGGAGACCCTGGATCCAGGCGAATACCAAAGCTGCACGTATACCCTTTCTTGGTCAGCAGCGCTTGGTGGGACGGCGCGATGATGCCCGCGTGGTCTCCCTGTATGGCGAAGATGGCGCGAGGCATGGGCTGCAGCTCAACAAGCGAGCGCTGCGCCTGGAGCAGCCAGGATCTCGCTGGCGGTTGTCCTAGCCGCAAAAAGTCGAACAGCATGACGACATCCGCCGAGTTGATGGACTGTGCGCACAGCTCGCGTACCATGTCGACGAGCCCGCGCACAATGTCCGTGAGGAATGTCGAGCGGCTCGAGAGTGTCGTGATGGTCCCTAGCAGCGCCTTCAGCACCACGTTCCCGCGCTTGACGCCCTGTCGAGGCGACATGAGCATGCAGCTAGCCGACGACCCCGCCGCGTCGTCCAGGAACGCGCGCACGTCGTACAAGTACGCAGCGCAGGACGAGAACACGCGGCGCAGCGCCGCCAGCGTCTCACGCTGCTCGTTGGGCTCCTCTACCTGCACGAGCACGTCGAGCAGGAACAGCACCGCGTCCTTCAGCTGCGCGATGCGCTCCGGATGGTCCGGGATGGCGCCCAGCAGCTGCAGCTGCGTGCGCTCCGCGTCCGCGAGCAGCGGGCCCAGCGCCGCCGCCCCCGGCACCCCCGCCATGTCTGCGGACCCAGTTCTTCGTCTCCTCCACGCGCCGGTGTCGCCTACGGCTCGTCTTAACGCCCAGTCGCCCCCGGAAAGGACCGATCGCAGCGCTGGCGTTTCCTTTTTCTCCTTCAACGTACAGTTTGCTGTCTGAGGGGCAACACTGGGGGCGGAAGACTGCATCACTAATACCAGTTCATACATCTCAGTACAGAAATACAAAATACTAATGTAGTAATAATATATGAATGCATCAGATAACACTAATCCAGTCTAGTATATTAGTACTATTACTTTCATACAAATCCTAAATCAACACGTTGAACTGGGACATGGCTATGACACGAAAGGGTGTCGAACTTCGCCAGTTGGCGCGTCGTCGGCAACGTCAGGTCATCTGTCCGTCGCCCATTTGGTCGATGCTACCCGCTGCTGTTGATGCCTGTTCCACTCGATTATGCAATCCTCTCCACGCGTCCATTGTCGTCTGGGAGCTCCATTCGGCAACCAGTGGTGGTTGTTGCTCGCCCGTGCGAGTATCTTCAGTCCTCGGAGCTCCTCATTTCACAATCTACTCTCAAGCCACACCTCGGTTCAGTAGAAGCATCGCAGCAGCATGAGCGTCCCGCAGATCAAGGTGTCGTACTTCGACATGTACGGCCGCGCGGACCTGACGCGACTGATTCTGACGTTCGCCAAGGTGCCGTTCGAGGACGAGCGGTTCTCGTTCGAGCGGTGGGCGGAGATCAAGCCCTCCGCACCGCTGCGCAAAGCGCCGCTCATGCAGGTCGACGGCAAGACGTACGTGCAGAGCATGGCGATGGCGCGCTACGCCGCCAAGGTGGCGGGTCTGTACCCATCCGACGCACTCGAGGCCTTCTACGCCGAGATGATCTCGGACACGCTGTGCGAGCTGTTCGAGACCTTCGTGGACATCAACTTCCACACCAAGGACGCCGAGACCAAGGCCAAGAAGGGCGTCGCTTTCGTGAGCGAGGCCGCGCCGCTCAAGCTCGGCATGCTCGAAAGCCTCGTGCAGGGCAAGTTCTTCATGGGCGACGATCCGTCGTTCGTGGACATCCAGCTCTTCGACACGGTGCACAACGCGCTCTACAAGAAGATCCCGGGCTTCTCCGCCAAGGCGTTCCCCAAGCTCGAGGCCATCGTCCAGTCCATTAAGACGGACCCCAACGTGGCCGCCTATCTCAAGAAGCACAACATGGAATAAATACGCGGTTGATCTCTTTCTCCACCACTCCTGTAGTGTTGTTGATGCGAATCTTGCTGGCCAACCAACGTCATGAAGGAGAGTGTAGTGATGCGCCCGCACAAGTGGGACGCGCCTTTTCAGTGTTGAGGAGGAGCGGCGCATCCCTCATATCGCTTGAATAAAGTATTGGAGGAGACCTGACATGGATCTGACAGTTGCCGCGCGTCCACCGTTGCATGGACGAGTCCGTTGGCCTGACGGCGGGTATCCGTGAGCCCCTCGACGGCCTCGACCTTCTAGAACAATCGGCCGTACTCAAGCTAAATTCGAGGTTTTGGCATTCTACAAAGCGCCGTCGAGAGCCCAAGCGCTTTCTCCATCAATTCCCCCGCAATGGCCCACCCGCAGCTCAAGCTCACCTA